>JANHFJ010005206.1:41963-56108 GCA_032468195.1 Cerberus rynchops
TTTCTATTACTCTTCCCTCTCATTACCTTTCTTCAGTCCTAATTGTGACTTTTCTGTGTAAATATCTTCTATAATGATACTTACTGGGCCCAAAGCTGTTACGTCTTATGATTTCTTTTTCTGCACAGGTGTTATTGCTCAAGAGGTGAAGGAAATTCTTCCAGAAGCAGTAAAAGATTCCGGGGAAATAGTCTTTACCAGTGGGAAAACTATTGAGAATTTCCTTGTGGTAAATAAGGTGAGCGAAACTCTTGGAAATAAACTAGCAACAGAAAGAGTTAATGTTCTGAAGAAAACTAGATCCACACAAAATCTGGAAAATACATCTTTTCCCGCCATTTTTTTAAAGTTGCATCTTAGATGTTTACCAGTGCTTATTTTAGGAAGTGCCAATAACCATCCTGGATGGCTTGAATTGTTGTGAAGGAGAAAAGGAGAAAAAAACAAAAACAGAAAACAAAAATAGGGAGGCTGCTGATAAGACCAAACTGGTTCAAATCATTGCAAGTGATTTGGTAAAGAATAAGAAGATAGGTGTTCGGTCTATGTTTTTCAAAAAGCCTTCAGAAGGAGAGAAAGGACAGTTCATAGTCCTTCATGTGTCCCTTACATTTACCTTGACTTCAAGTAAAACTGCTTATTTTTGATAAGGACCAAGAAGAATTTAATCTAGTGAAAAAGTATGCCAACTACTTTTTTCACATGATATGCAAGTGAATGTCTTGCCCTAACCTAGATGTAAGGCAGATTATAGAATAAAATAAGACCACAAGTATCCTTACCTATTGAATGTTTGTTCTATTAAAATAAATTGCATACATATTTTAACATTCTAAGCTACTCAGAGTAGTCCCATGGTAAGTTGGGCAGCCAATAAATATGAATAACAATAATAATAATAAGAAGAAATATTTTCATATATAATGTATTATGAAATGTTTATTTTGTGAAAATATAGTAGAAAATATTTTTGTGATTTTTTTAAAACAAAATTGAGATACTGATGCAGAGATGGAACAGATTTGTGAATTAACAAATAGAAGACTGATATGAACCAGAAGGAGATCACTCCTACATTTCAGTAAAGGTACATAAAATAGTGTTGTAGTAAACGTACATAAAATGGTATTATAAACCACACTATAGACTTTGTGGTTATCTGGAAAATAAAGTTTCACATTTCGATTGTACTCCTACCTTCAGTCTTGAAGATAGATATACAATTTTTGTTTTCTTGAAGCTAGATAAACCCATTTTTGCTATCTCTTTCCTTCAGTCTTAAAGCTAGATGTGTAATTTTTGATGATGGTCAAGAGTGCGTTTACATGGATAAAATGCATATGTCATTGCATTCATTCCTGGAGATATCAAGTATGATCAATGGCAAATTCCTTACCTTAATAACAGCAACAATTGAATCGGTCTCAGAGCTGGCATATGCTATAATTGTAACCTGTAAAAGTATGGTAATGTCAGCTGGTCCAGAATTTTTTTGTTAAATATTATTGAGAGGGCCACATGTAAGAAGTTTGATTGCATCCTTTAAAGCTGTACATATTGCTTTCTCAAGAAGTCAGGTCTGTCCAGGCTTTAAAATCTACAGAGGATGACCTCCCAGTTCCACTATGATCAGAGCTATACTTGGTGGAATATGGAAAAGGGTCTGTCTGGGTCTTTGGAATGGTTTGTTCATATATTTTTTTTAATTTACACAGGTACTTGGCAATTTGTTGCCAACTGAGGATTTTAATTTGATTGGATGTGGATTATGTCTTTTTATTGTGACATTTGTGTTTAATTTATCTTTCCATTAGCATTAGTTGCCTTAAATATCATTTGGAGCGAAATGTAGACTCATTAAACTGTACATAAGATTTTTTAGGTACTGTCAGAAAGTAATCTTTCTCCAGAAGAGAGAAGAATGGTAGTGAGCAGTGAATTAATGGTACTGTAGACATATGAAAAATACCTGCCCAGATTGTTTGAGTTTCATCTTTGAAACATATGAATATGAGAAACTCAGAAATCAAAGAAGGGTGGAGGGAAGAGTTTGAGATTGAGATCCTTTCTTCAAGAAAGAAGTTTTGTGTGTCACTATTACATACGTTTGCCTCATACAAAGTCTCTGTATCCACATTTTTCTTTACAAGTTTTACATACTGAAAAGATTTTTGCGAAAGGTCCACAATGCGAAAAGTGTCTGTTAAGTCACTTTGCCTGACATGTTAGTTTAAAAAAAAATACTTGTGAAAACAAAAACATCCTCACCCTTTTGAAAATAAAAGAACAAACCACAAGGTAAGGATTTGAGTTCATCAGACGGTCTCTGTATAAAAGCAAACTTTGATTTTGCTCAATGCAGGAGCGTATTTTTATGGAAAATGTTGGGGCTGTGAAGGAGCTCTGCAAACTGACCGACAACCTGGAGAACCGGATTGATGAACTAGAGAGGTGGAGTCATAAACTGGCCAAGCTCAAAAGGTTGGACAGTATGAAGTCAACTGGAAGCTCTGGAGCATTCAGGTAATACAAATACCTGAATTTCAAACATAACTCTTATTCAGCTTTGTATCATAATATGGAGCGGCCACCTGGAGGAAAGGACTGTTGATAGATTTAATTCTCTATCACAAAAATAACAAGTAGGTTGCAATCCTATGACTTAGGAGGAAACTACATTGAGCGCAATGGCACTTGTAAGTATATTAAGATTTGAACTGATAGAGAAGCTCATAGGGTTTTGGAATAGGCTGAGATGTTTTTCCAAGCTGAAGATTTAGTTCCCTTTCCAAGAGAGCAGGAAATGACTTTTGTTTCTCCTTCTACCATAATTAAGAATGACATCATGATATTTCTCTAATCCTTAATGAGAAGAGGAAAATATTGCACCATTCAAACCTCTAGACCAGGGGTGTCAAACCTGGTGGGCTGGCTTGGAAATTTTGGCTGGCAGGGTGCTGCAGGAGACATCTGTCCCACTCCCACCCACACTGGCCAACCCGCAGAGGAGAGCTACAATGCTGATCCGGCCCTCAAAGAAATCCAGTTTGACATCCCTGCTCGAGACAATAAGAGAGTCCATATGGAGCACTGATGGTTAAAGCAGGGGCACAGAGAAGAGAACACCCCTCTTCTCTATAGAAGGGGGTGGTCTATAGGGTATGTTTCTGAACTCTCCTAACATAAATATGAATGTAAATCTGTATCTAAGTCCATTCTTGAAAAGGCCTAGAGTAGTACGTTTTTAAAGAAGGATGGTACAATCAGATAAACCATGCAGCAAATTTGAAAACAGGTTCATACTTTTAATGGTCCCTTGTGCAAGAAAATGTGTGGTTTTCATTTCATTTGGTGGATTTCTACTCCTGCCCCATTCATTCTACACCCCTAAATGTTTTGCTGCAGTTGAGAATACAATCTGTTAAGTGATTGTTCTAAGTCTTGTTTCTGTTTTGGATAAAGTACTCTAATTTGTAAGAGCCCCATTTTGCAGAACATATTTGTGTGTCTCTGAGCATGTATTTTGTTTGTTTGTTTGTTTGTATGTACTGTATGTATGTACCATATGTATGTACTATATGTATGTGGCATATATACTCTGTGTGTGTGTGTATATACACATATACACACACACAAACACACACACTTGCTGCTTTATTGACAATTGTTAGAAATGGAAGAATGAGCAGGGCAAAAATGCAATAAAAAAAGAAAAATGCTCATTTGGCTACAGTATAACTTTGTTTTTTAATACAGCCAAGCTGGGAGTCAGTTCAGCCGTGCAGAAAGCATGCCACATAAAAAGAGGTCCCCCAAAGTGGCAGTCAAGGTAACTTTTTACAAAGATATGTAATTTGTCTGATTTTCTATATTAAAGGAGGTATCATTAGAAATTTCTGGTCTCTGGTAGGAGATGTGAGAGCTGATTCTCCTACTGTACAAATTCTGTGATACTCGAAGATATGGAAACAAAAGATTTGAGTTCTGAGCAACATCATATTTGTTCAGTGTGTTTATTACACTGTTGAGTAAATGCCAGCCTGTTCTACAAATGTTAATACGCTATCCTCTATCATTTATAAATAATATGGATTCATATTGCAAATTACTGTATATTTATCGGCTCTGAATATAAATTCAAAGTTGATGTGGCTAAGAATTGTATTATGGGTGATACACTCCTTGATGCATAAAGTTCTTTTATGAGCTGGTGCTCAGATTCATTTCATCCAACAGCTTTCTGTTTTAGTGATTTGTAACTTCTGCTTGAAAATACTTGCCTTCTGTGTGGCTCTGCCATTCCTTAGCCTATGCAATGTTTTCCATTAACTGATTCATGAATATTTATTTTTCCTTGGGAAGGTTTAGATAAGAGTTCCAAAGATTCCATAGAAAGTACAGTTTGCAATTAACAAGATGACAGGCAACCTATAAGACTCAAAACTAAATCTATCAAGCAAATATCTGACATAATTTTTCCTTTTGCCTTTATTTTTCAGACTCCCACACAAGGAGTCAAAGACCAAGCTTGCATCAGCCAACGTTTTCTGCAAGGTACCATTATTGCTTTGGTGGTCATCATGGCTTTCAGGTGAGTGACTACACATTTGGGCTACTACACACTCCTTGGCTTTGGTGAAGCACTCAGAATGTGTGAGGGAGCCTGTTACCAGTGGAATAATGTGTGTGTGTATATATATTTATATCTGTATGTGAAAATGTATGTGGAAATGTGCCTAGCCGGGGCATTTCCTGCGGTTCGGGATTTGTTTATAAGTCTGGAGAAGTATTCTGTATTTGAATGTATTCTGTGTTCTGTGCTTTGTGTGAGTGTACCAATGGAGGCTCACTCAATTTCGCTGCACACATGTTGCATTGACAATAAAGGATTGAATTGAATTGAATAGCCAGTGAGTAAATAGATATGAGTAGAGAAACAGCCATATTTTATTTATATTAGTTTATTTCCTCTGAAATCGTTACCATCTTTTCACCACGGTGCTTTCGTCAGTGAGAATTAGATGGAAATGCGCATCACTAACGAAAAATGACACACTTCAATCCCATGTCTGTGTTTTAATTATGAAACAAAAGCATATCAAACTAGAAGTGGTTGATATAACTGATCACCATATTTAATCTTTAGAATTAAAGTCCTGAGCAAAAGTTTGATTAGTTATTCAGAGTAAAGCTAAGTTGAACCTTTTTATAAAGCAGCATTCTTAAGGATAAGGCAATACATTTTTCTAAAATCGAACAAGGACTAGGACCAGAGGTGATATGATAGCCGTGTTCCAATATCTAAGGGGCTGCCGCAGAGAAGAGGGGGTCAAGCTATTCTCCAAAGCATCCGAAGACTGAACAAGAATCAATGGATGGAAACTAATCAAGGAGAGAAGCAACTTGAACTAAGGAGAAATTTCCTGACAGCTAGAACAATTAATCAGTGGAACAATTTGCCTCAAGAACTTGTGGGTGCTTCAACACTGGAGGTTTTGAAGAAGAGATTGGACAACTTTTTTCCTGAAATGATGTAGGGCCATGGCTGGCTCAGGAATTCTGGGAGTTGAAGTCCATGAGTCATGAAAGAGCCAAGGTTCCCGACCCCTGATGTAGAGTCTCCAGCCTGAGCAGAGGCTTGGACTAGAATACCCCAAGATTACTTCCAACTCTGTTATTCTTTAATTTTTAGCAATGAGTTAAGCTGAGAAAAGATAGAAAGCAGATGGAACTATCCTGAATTTGGATATAGTTTTCCAGTTTTTCTTGGGGAAATTTGGGACATTTCTTTGTGTTCATTGTCCTGGCAATGTTAAAACTATTTTAAGAGCTGCCCTATAGTGATGGCTGTGATAGTCAGTTGATGCTTTATGAATATGGGAAAAGAGATAGCTGTAAAGTAGAACTCTCTTTCAATCAAAGTCACTTATATTCACGAATATAAGTAACAAACAAATCTGGTCTGTTAGAGTAGAGCTCTTATTCTGCCTGAAACACGGAAAACCTGTTTTTAGAAACTTTTATTTGATGTTTTCTCTTTCCCAGTGTGGTGTCCATGTCTACACTCTACGTGCTTAGCTACCGCAGTGAGGAAGACCTTATGGATATTGAAGGGTATGTTCCGTCTTCCTAGTCATATGCTTTGAAAACTAATTGGACTCCCATTTGACGAGGGAAAATTCTTAAGGAATTTTTGATGCAGATGTTTGGAGCCAGCCTTACCATTTTGGGATGACAAAAGAGTAAATGGTACTGAGGCTACTTATCAGCAGCCGCATGCCAGCATCCCACATTACACGCTGCCAAGCTATGATTTTCAACTGAGACTTGGGTATACTTTTAGGATATTTCTTTTCATGACTGCTTCTTAGAATTTATAGCAATGTATATAGATTCTGTAACAAACGTACTGTATATAAGCACCATGAAATGTGTACGGGTACACTGTTGCACATCATATTTGGGATCTGTTCTAAATAGTCATTAATTGGTTTCTAGAACCTGTGCTGTTTTGTGTAATTGTCCATATGTCCTAGCTGTATACCAGTTTGAAATGATGTATTTTGGATAATTCACAGTGGAATATTAATGACTAAATTGACCTTTCTCTTTCCTTCCTCTTTGCTTGCTTGTTTTTTGCTCCATTTATTTATCTCCCCAAATCCCTACTCTAAATGTCTACTCTTCGTATTGAATGCTGTTTGTTACAATTTCCCTTGTCTGATTGTTCCATTCCTCCTTTCCTTTTCTGTTTTCAATGCCTTGTAGCTCTTTCGCTGTGCCTACTACTTGCCTTCTGGCTCTTTTTCAGCACAGAGGTCCTGGCGTCCCAGTTGCTCTCTGTCCATGGTATGGTCCTACTTTTTCAATACGCTGCAATACATTTGTCCTATTCTTTCAAACCTGCCGCCTTGTATTTTTATGCATTCTCCCTTCTTTTTACATCTGTCTGCATTTTAGTGTTGCTTCTCCTCAACAAAACCGAATAGGGAAAGAGTTTTTATAAGGCTTAAATTTATATATACTGAAACCCAGCTTAAATAATGTGTTAAAGTTGTAACTAGTTTGAATGTGCAAAAGTATAACATGAAAAATAGGAAGATTGAAAGTGCAGTTCTGAATTGCAAGAAATCATCCTCGTTTTTAATGAGTTGTATTTCGCTAAATAGATTTGGGTTGCAGTCAGACTGAAAACAGGAAGCTGTAAAGTTCTCACCCCAAATTCATAGGCTGATACCATCCTTCATGGATGCATCTAACAAGGCAACATTTAATGGAATGTAAAGGAACTAGGACTGTGATGGTGAACGCCATAGATGGCATGCAGAGCCATCTTGCTGGACACACAGGCTGTCAGCCAACTTACCACCAGCTGAGCATGCACATGCAATTGCGCATGCACGCATGCGTGATTGCAGAGACCCAGGTGGTTTTTTGGCCTCCGCTGTGCATGCGTGTGATTGAAGCAGGAAATCCAGTTGGTCTTCAGAGCTCTCCTGCACATGCACACATGATTGCTCATGTGTGTGTGAGTGCCTGCCTGCAGCGTTCGTGCATTGCACATGCAAAATCTGCATGCATGCACAGGTGGTGCGGTTGCACATACAGCGCACATGTATGAGCCACACGCAAGTGCGGATGGTATGGGCAAAGCGCATACTTTTCGGCACTCAGTTAGTAAAAGGTTTGCCACCACTGAGCTAGGACTGTATAGGAAAGTAAATGACTCTCAGATTCCTTGGACCATTTCTATGCTTGCAAAATGTGATGTGAAGTTTATGTGGCCATATGCTAAATAATTTAAATGGGTGTCATCAGGTAGAAAACGTGAACAGCTAGCAGACCAGGGAGGATTGTGTTTTGATTGGAACCAGAACCATTTATCAAATTTTTAATTATGCTTGCAATCTCATCCTAAGAATTTTCTGTTTTCAGAATCTTCTGTTTTCCAGTGGAAAGGGGTGGGTTTAGAACTGATCTAAAGCAATGTTAGCCCATTCACCCTTCGTTACTTTGTCAAACAATGCTCATATGTTGATCTCTGTTCATTCTACTTTCCATCCTGTTTTCTGCTGCTCCCTTTCTATTTTTGCAATGGTTTTAAGTCGTCTTCAGATTTCAAACGTGACCTCATGCGCAGTCTCTATCTTATTGTAACGCTTTCCTTTGCTGTACATCTGTATCTGTTTTATGTCAAAACTTCATGCCTGCATTTTTCTTGCGTTTTAGGTCCAGTCAGAACATAGATAAAAATAAGATGACATTTTCCACCACTGCATCATCAAATACCCTTGACAATGCTTCCCCTTCAGAGAATGGTAGGTACCCATCCCCAGGTGCATTTTAGTCAATGATAGGCAATTTCAAACCATTATTTCCATTCTGAATGCTTCAGAAGAAATTTGAATACAATTTGTTTTCTTTTCTGTTGACCTTGAAATGAGAGTCATAATGCAAGGACTGGTTGTAAAGTTACTTTTTAGCACTGTTGTAATGCTAATGGTCACTAAAAAGGACAGTCGTTAAACAAGGACTTGTAGAGTTATAGACTGCTCACAAGTTATAGAGGTTATTTTTTTAAAAAAGATTAGTTTTAGTGTAATTTGAAATACAACACAGCTTAGTAGAAATAAATTGCTTCAGTATTGTTCAATACTATTGTTGAACACAAACAATAGTGTAAGATCCAAACGTGAGAGATGCAATCGATTTCCCTTAGGATGCAGACAAGAAAACATTGATACACTAAAGATATACTAACATAAAACTCTCTTTAAAAGGGGGCTCTGCTGTTCACCAAAAGATTGATTTTCTGGAGTGGACAAAATCAATCTATATGACTGCAAGAGGGAGTTCATCCAGAATGAGAGAAAAGTTAAATTAAAAGATAATTTTGTGAATTACATATTTAGTGCAGGAAGCTAATTGATGCTAGTTTTGGATTTGACACAACTGATCTTGATTCTGTTGTTCTTTTCCTACAGCCACAACCCATTTACCTGACTTGTCCCCTGCCTCGCCTGCCTATAACATAATAGTCTGTTTCAACCCACCTTGTTTTTCTACCTGCTGCTCTTCTGTTCCCAACAACATATCTACTCCTGGACCTTCTGGGACCACTACAGCTGCCACCAACCGGATAGGTAAAACCATTTGGTCCTATTTATTTATGTAAGCATTTACAGTTATAGACCAAAATGTATGAAAGAACATTACAATGGAAAATACCTAAGCTAAAAATCCACTTACAGCACAAGCTAAGTATGCTTGTGTTGTGCTCAGCACCAGAGATTTCTAACCGGATAAGAATAATAGGACATTTCACAAGTACATATGCAATTGTTGAAATTTCAGATCTGAACCTACGCATTAACTCTCTGGAGATATTGTTCCATCTCTTGGTCAAGACCATTAAAGGCAGAGCACCTGAGCATTACCACCCCTTCCCCCCAAGTGGTGCTCTAGCTGGAACAATAATTCATATTCATTTATTATGTCCTGAATATGCAAAAGTAGAGCCAGGTTTTGGGAGCAAGGGAAGAGAATCTAGATTACCAAATGTCTTGTCGGTTTAGTTCATTTTCTGTGTGAATGTTGTTCTGCACCATTTAGTTACACTATTTCCTCAAATACTGTACTATTGTGTTAAATGGATCATTATTTACTGTCACAAAGATATTTATTTACCATATCACACGGTAGTTACTTACACAAACTCTCTACAGTGATTAAATGTACATGCCTAATAACGAGGATGTGGTTGTATAATAATAATTTTTCTACTAGTTTTTTGATACCTTTGGTTATTACGGTAGAAGGTATTTGTACACCTGACAGTCTAGGAGTAAACAATCTACATTCACAGAATCAATTCTTTAAACAAGTATTGTAGCCATTTTAAAAAAGATCAGCTGCCTTAATTTTATGTAGTAAAAAAGGAGGAATTAGAGCAAGACTGTCAATGGTTTTGAGCAACATTCAGTGCCAAGAGCTTTTTTTCATCAGGTAAATGAATGTTTTTCTGTGAATATTTTTTCTCTTTTCACCTAATAGAAGAAAGCAAAGAAAATCTGGGTGATGATAAAACCATATTAGCATCATTATTTATATAAAACTGAATCAGTTTCAAAACATTACCCTTGGGGATTTAAATCATTTTGTTTTAAGATCATTTTGTTAGGAAATTTATCTTGCTCCCCTACTTATACCTAATTGTTGCATTCTTTTTGGAATTTCCAGAATACAATGGTCAAGAATATTTAAATATTAGAGAATAGTTTGCATGATTTTGGTTTTCTTACGGAAATTAATAAATTCAATAATTCTGGCTTTCCTATCAGTTGTCTAGTCCAAACCAGTTCTTACAGATGCATTTTCTACAAAAATGTTTTTATGTGGAATTATATCTGGCTTAAAAAACTCTTGCAGGATTTTCAGTGAGAATGTACAGTGCATCTGACTAAAAGGTCCGAATGCATGGAAACTCTCCTAAGGGGATTTTCATCTGTATTAAATATTCGTCTAACTGAGTCTACTGTGTCAGAAATTAATCACAGGTTTATCATCTCTGAGAATTATGCTTAGTTGTTACACCTTAGCCTCTTATATATCTTCCATCACTGGTTCCTTCTCAAATTAGCTTTATTAATTTTTTATTTTGTTGCTCTGCCTTCATAGACCAAAGCTTCGTGTCACTCCTACCAGTGACAAACATCAAAGCCAAATCGAGGGGGATCACCGGCAAGACAACTTCCCACACAAAGTGGCCAAAGACTGCTGACCGATCACGGGGCTTTGGGGGTCCCAATGCCAGCCCCTCCTCCCTCTTCACCAACATCCAGGGCAAGTCCAAATATATTGCCAACCTCCCCCTCACATACAACAGCTTTCCTTCTGATCAGACATCACGGCAGAGACGGAGCATCAACCAACCAGATGCTAAGGAGCCTGGCATTGCAATCACCAAGCATAATGGTAGACATATTTCCTATTTTCCCTGATTGCTTGAGAATAAAGACAATTTCCAGCATCTCTGCTCATCCCACCAGATCTAGCAGGGCAGCATATTAGACAATGTCTTCTCGTTGGAACTAAAAATTGTGCTTTTCTTTCTGTGGCTGCCTCTGGAATGTCATCCCTCCAGAATTTCATAATGGCCTCAGCCCTGTTAACCTTTCATATGGTATTAAAGATCTAACTGTTCCCCAGGCATTTGGGACAGGAGGTTGTCAAGATCTGCCATTTACTGCTGCTTTTTTATACATTTGCATTATTATCTGTGATCTTGGGCATTAAGGCTTGAGCACTTAAACTGTTCTTTTTAGCCTGGTATATGGTCCAGAGATGAGATGGGAAGACATATAAATCAAATAAATAAGCAAGCAAACAGGCATTGTTTAACGGAAGAAGGAAACATATTTTTTTTTTGCCCCCAAAGACAATATATGCAGGAAGAGATCATGGTTCAGAGGTCTCGTAGGAGTGTGGCCAAGAGCAGCTGCCACTGGTCACACCTTGTCTCTTGCATGTGTGCCTATTCTCCTGCTCCCTTCAGCAGTCTGGTTCTCCCCGGTTGACTAATCATCGGCCTGTGAGCCTGTAGGAGAGAGCCACTTTGGTGTAGTGGTTAAGGCATCAGACTAGAAACCAGAAGGGTTTGAGTTCTAATCCTGATTTAGGCACATAGAATCTGGGTCACACTCTCTGTTTTAAAAAGAAGACAAGGGAAAACCTCTTCTGGAAAAAAAAAAACCTTGCCAAGAAAACTTCAGAGATCAGTCCAGACAATCATTAAGAGTCAGGAATGACTTGAAAGTATCCCTGATGGGTAAGCAAGAAACAGTTGGGTTGCAATGGACCAGCTAAAGTCTCTGAAACCTTTTTTTCCTGTTCTTGAACTACAGATTCTTCGCGTTTTTAATGATCTGCAAGCACCTCCTTAATATATCTTGCACATCTTTATTCCTTCTTTACTCTCCTCCAGAACATTCCCATTACTACCAGCCATTACATTTGCTAGTGTAGTTTCTTTTCAAACACTGATGATTGGGACTCTGGGAATGGTCATCCTAGGACATCTGGAGGTTGGGAAAAATTGTTGATGTATAGTCATATCCCAACTGGAGATCATATCCCAACTGAACCTGTTATTTTTCCTGTCTGTGCCAGATCTTCCTTGGCTCCACTGCCTGTTCCTGTTGTGCCCTATGTAAAGCTTTGTGAGGTGATGCCACACATACGTATATCCTTAGCATGCATGGTTTATGAATCCCATTCCAAACTGTCTGATTTCCCCTTTGGCTTGGTTTAGGCAGAAATATATATGGCTGCATTAGTCAGATGGAGATCATGGTCCTCAAACTCTCCCTTTAGAATGATTAGCATTTTGTGGAACTTCCTATGCAGATTAAGCGCCTGCTCCATCTTGATCATTTCTGTCCTGTAGAAACAGCTCCTGTGCTCCAGTCTGTGTCACTGTTGGAGGCGAAAGTGGTCATTTTCCCCCAAGTCTGTGCTACAGGGGACGATTGCAGGTAAGTGGGAGTATGGCAGCCATAATAAGCTCTGTCAGACTATATTTGTATCTGAATTTATCAATGTAGTAAAACATACAAAACAAACCAGAACAAAGATAGAGGATAAGAAATAGAGGATGTGTGTGTGTGAGAGAGAGAGAGAGAAAGAAAAAAACATTTATGGTCTTCTGTCCTTTTTTCAATCAAGTAATAATCATTTTAAAGTTTTCTCCAACTCTTCATCCTTTTTTAACCTCCAAATCCTGTAATCAGGTCATTTTTTTTCTTCTTTCAACAAAAAGTCTACATACAGTTTCCAGTCTTTCCAAAAACAGCTTTATTATCTTTTCTCTGACCAACCTGGTCAGCTTTGCTATTTTTTGGAAATTCAGTTAATTTTATACTGCAGTATTCCACTGTAGGCATTTCGTTGCTTTTGCAAGTTTTTGCATACATTCTTAAAAGGTCAGATTCCTAGGAAGGAAATTGTGTCATCCACGTAACTAAATATACCAGTTTAGGATTTTTTCCATGCATCTTTGTTGCCATATTACCAGTGATGAACGATGGGATCATATTTGAGTAAATACATACAAAGCACAGCAGGAACATACGAAGATAAGAAAAGCTTTGTGGTCTATCGTTTTTTGTTTGTTTGTTTATTCCTGCAGGACTGGAAATATCACCTATCGCATTCCCATCAGCAAATTTACATCAGTGAACACAAATCTTACTCTGGAAATGAAGTAAGTAAGAACTTTTGGGAAAGCAAGATTCTGGCAAAGAATATTGTAGAAAACACAAAAGATAAACAGTTAATAGGGAACCAGATTGAGAAAGGAGAAATTCCAAAATGATTATAAATAGTTGATAAACAGATGATATCTGCTATCATTTCACAAATTGGGATTACTATTCTCAATACAACTCATAGGAAAATAGTACTGAGTCATGGGGAAGATGAGGGACAGGCTTTCGGTGAGGTTTAACAATCAGGCATTTGTAAATCAAATCTGGTTACCCCATTTAAGAATCCTGATCTTCCCTTCCTCACAGGACTGAAGATTTTCACAGAAAGGCAGACCCTTCTTTGTGGGGATTCTTTTACCTATATTTCTATGCCACTTCTCATCTCATAATCACAGAACAACATGCTGCAATAACCCAAAAATGGCCACAGTCAAAAATTAAAGTCTGTCAGTGCTACTCTGGGAGGATGCCATGTATTTCATATCCTGACATGCTAAAGATAGAAGGTTAAGCATGACACAAAAGAAAGTCTGTCAAAAGAGAGGGTTTTGTAGCTCAGTGGCAGTCAGTCCCCTCCTTCCCCCCACCAAAAAAACCAGGTTTGGTCTCTGACATCTCCAGTTGGGTTTCAAAACCTCTTTCGTTATACTCCAATATTCCACTACTGCAGATGCTGCTGATTATTGTAAGCTGCCTAGAGTAGCCCCATAGTGAGATAGGTGGCAAATGAATTAAATAAATGAACACACACACACACAAAAGAAAACTACTGTCAGGACATAGGCCATTGAGAGTTTTATGCCAGCAGCATCTGAAACACCATATATTGTCTAATCTGATGATGGGTTGCTACTTTAATGCAAGGCATCTTCTGTACTCT
>JANHFJ010005210.1:22800-33902 GCA_032468195.1 Cerberus rynchops
CTGCTGGCTTCTTTCCAATGACTCAGACTGCGAACTAGGGTTCCTCAAACTCTACTACAGCAGGAATGTCCAGGCCTGGCAACTTTAAGCCTTGTGGACTTCAACTCCCAGAATTCCTCAGCCAGCCATCACCAGGAGACTTGAGAGTTCTAGTCTTGCCTTAGCCATGAAAGCCAGATGGGTGCTGTTGGGCCAATCATCAGGAGATGATGAGTTTCAGAATCGCCTTAGCACAGTGTTTCTCAACCTTGGAGTCTTTAAGATGTTTGGACTTCAGCTTCCAGAATTCCCCAGCCAGCTTTGAGTTGAAGTCCAAACATCTTAAAGTCGCCAAGGTTGAGAAACACTGCCTTAGCATGAATGCCAACTGAGTAAGTTTGAGTCAGCTACCAGGAGTTCTAGCCCTGCTTTAGGCATGAAAGCCAACTAGTGAAGAGAAGGACCAGGGGAGACAGGATAGCAGCCTTATAATATTTGAGGGGCTGCCAGAGAGGAAGGGGTCAACCTGTTTTCCAAAGTACCTGAAGGCCAGTCAAGGAATAATGAATGGAAACTGATCAAGGAGAGATTCAACCTGGAAATAAGGAGAAATTGTCTGACAGTAGGAACGATCAACCCATGGAACAGAAGTTGTCTTCAGAAGTTGTGGGAGCTTCATCCCTGGAGGCTTTCAAGAAAATACTAGATTGCCATCTGTCAGAAATTGTGTGGGGTCTTCTACTTGGGGTTTGTGGGGGGTTGACTAGATGACCTACAGCAGTGTTTTTCAACCTTGGCAACTTTAAGATATATGGACTGAAGTCCATATATCTTGAAGTTCCCAAAGTTGAGAAACCCTCACCTACAAGGTCCTTTCCAACTCTTGTAATCTGTAATCCTGGGTGACTTTGGGCCAATGACCAGGAGACTGTGAGTTCTAGTCCTGCCTTAAGCATGAAGGTTGGCTGGGTAGCTTTAGACCAGTCATTCTCTCTCACCTCGAGGGGTTGTTGTTCTGGGGAAAATAGGAGGAGGAAGGAGTATTAGGTATATTTGCTGCCATGTTGGCTGGGGAATTCTGGGAGTTGAAGTTCACAAGGCTTAAAGGGAACACTCCTGCTGTAGCGTTTTCTGGCCCAGGCATCCATGGAGGAAGCTAATGGTGAACATGGCGCTGTGGAACTAGCTCCATCCTTCCCACAATTGCGTGCAACATTGGTATGAAAGAGCGGAGCTTCAAGCTGGCTGAAGAGCAAACTCTTGTTGGGTTGAAGCAGGGGTCAGGAACCTTTTTGACTCAGAGAGCCATGAAAGCAAAATATTTGGAAATTTATTTCAGTAAGAGCGATATAATTAGACACACTGCAGAACCTGCTCTCTCCACAAAGGCGAATTTGTGAATAAATCATGATAAAATAAAAAATAAATAAAATAAATCCAAAATGGCGGCTGCCACATTGCCCTCTTCCAAAATGGTGGCTGCGGCATCACTTGCCCACAAAGGTTGCCGGCCACCTAGGGAGGCTGCTTTGAACACACGCGGCCTCCAAAATGGTGCTGTCTCCTGTACAGGGTCCCCAGGTTGTCTGAAATAGTCGCTGGAGCCAGAGACGGCGTTTGGAGCTTCCTCGTGTGTCATCCAAAATGGCGGCCGCCACGCTGCCCATTTTCAAAATGGCGGCCACGATGTCACTTGCCCACAAGGGCTTCCAGTGATGAGACTGTTATTTTTTCTGCGAGCCAGATGAAATTCTCAAAAGAGCCACATCTGGCTCACGAGCCATACATTCCCGACCCCTGCCCTAGAGGCTGCAGATCTCTGGGTTGAGTGAAAAATAAGATGTTCACACATATCCTTTGCCAGAGCTTGCTTACAATTAAACCAGTGAAACACTATCATGCCCCAGGAACAATAATGCACTGTATTTTTCTTCTTTGCAATACATTTGAAAAGCAAATTCTTATTCCTCAGACTAAATGAAAACCGTAAAAGAAAAGAAAAGAGAGGGGGGAGGGGGAGGGAGAGGGAGAGATTTCAATTTTTCAGCATCTCACTATTTGTAACAGAGTTGAAGATGCAAAGTTAAGAAATAGAATCAATTGTGAAGGAAACAGAGGGCTGCAGAGAAGCAACAGGGCACATTATGAGGTTAAAAAGCCAGGGCTATGGAGCAAAGAAAGACCTGAGCCTCATTAACTGTGTATATGTCCAACATACAGAAGGTTCTAAATTAATAATGGGTATCCAGATAGGAATGGAAAGAAGCCTTTTCAGTCAACATAGATTTTACAAAAGCAGAAATCTGTATTTCAGTATATTCTTCTGATCTGCTTTGGTGTGAAACAGAAATAGAGGAATAGAGAGGACTGTTTAGCAATAAATGCAAGAATGATAAGAGCCAGATGATTTCAAAGGGTATTTTTTTATTTATCTTGCTTCCATTAAAATACAAACTATTGAAAAATAGCATTTTCATCTCCCCACCCCTCACCATTCAGAGCAATTATACTCATTTTCTTTTCAAAATACAGCATAAGCTTTGTACCAAGAATTTGAATTTTGACCAGGATGTATTTTTTCCATCTGTACCGTATGTGTGTGTGTGTGTGTGTGTGTGTGTGTGTGTGTGTGTGTGTGTGTGTTTATTTATTCATTCAGTAGAATTTTCTGCAGATTTTATTCTACCAGTTGGCATCTTGGATGCTGAGATTTGTATTAAAGCCAGTATAGCTGGAAAAGCCAAGCCGTTCGGTTTATTGACTGGTCATGAGTCTGCATCACTTGGCTACAGATGGCCTGTCAAATCTATCAAGTCCTGATTGGAACAGATTACTGAATTGATGGAGCATTGGGATTAGGCCATCTTTCAGCAGGAGGCTCTGTAATCATGATGAGAGGCTATTGTTGCTAGAGAGCTCAAAAACGACAAACTGCACTGCACTGCAAGGATCAACAAAAGCTTTCTATAATACAGCAGGGATTGAAAAACAATAGTGTTGGCTGCATGTCCATCTAAATCCCCTGGAACACAAACAGGGGAGGGAAGGTGGGTTCAATGCATTCAGTGTATGCCAAAGAAGGCAGCCTGCTATTTATTATAAGCATATTTAAACTAGTGTTTGAAGGGAAAATTTTTCACTTAAAAGAAACAGAAACAAAAAAAAAATCCTTTCCTTAAATGCATTTGTATTCCAGTCCTCTCTTCAGTGTAGATGAGTAGAGGAAGCCTGTACGATCTTCTTGATTTTTAAAAAAAAATGCTTTTGTAACAAGGAACTTGATAAAAGAAAAAAGAAAAAAAAGAAAAAAAATGAGATGGTTAGTTCTTGGCACTAAAGAATTCCACTTTTTCCTCAAATTCTCAGTAGTGTGTGCATGTCTCAAATGCATTGTCTTTTAAACAGAGATGTCAGCTACGCCCTTATTTTAAAATAATTCATTTTTTCCCTTTTATGAACAAGGTGTGCCAACAAATATTTCTTTCTCAGCTTTGACTTTCAGACTACATTTAATCAAGGAAAACATCACTTTCATGAAACTGATAGTATAGACTGCAAAAACTAGTTTTAAATTATTATTAGTATGAGCTTGAAGTCTAGGTCCACATTTCACAATCACAATTATGACCAGCAACTCAGTTACTAAGCAATGCAGTTGTTAAACAAAACATCATTTGATGTGACAGACTTATGATCTCACTTGGTCGTTAAGAGAATCACCATGGTCATTAAGAGAATCACCAGTGGTTGTTAAGTAAGATATCTTATAGCAATAGCACTTAGACTTATATACTGCTTCACAGTGCTTTTACAGCCTTTTCTAAGAAATTTACAGAGTCAGAATATTGCCCCCAACAATCTCGGCCCTCATTTTACCTCAGAAGGATGGAGGGCTGAGTCAACCTTGAGATTCAAACTTATGACATTTTACTGTCAGCTGTCATTGACTCTTTGAGAAGACAGCTGTGAAGTGCACAAATGATGATCAGTCACATTATGGTGGGACTCTGTATTAGTCATAAGGCTCTGGGTTGTTCATAAAGTTATATTTTCAATACCATCATAATTTTAAAGGGTCACAAGTAGGGGAGTTGTTAAGTGAGGACTACATGAATTATATTTCTCTTTTATCTGAAAACTAATAAACTCAAAGATTCTCTCTGATAATTCTTTTGATTTTAATTTTTATTTAATGGTTAATTTTAATGTTTTTAATATTTTTATATTATGCTTTCAGAGTACTGTAGCTACCCAGAATCATCTAGGCCGGTGATGGCGAACCTATGGCACGAGTGCCACAGGTGGTATGCAGAGCCATCTTGCTGGGAACACAAGCTATTAGCCAACTCACCTTCAGCTGAGCATGCACATGCGATTGTGCCTGCATGCATGTGCGATTGCAGAGATTCAGCTGGTTTTCAGGCCTCCGCTGTGCATGCGTGTGATTGCAGCAGGAAATCCAGCTGGTCTTCGGAGCTCTCCTGCACATGCACACACGATTGCTCATGTTGCGTGAGTGCCTGCGCACAGTGCATTGCAGGTGGAAAAGCTGCATGCATGCCCAGATGGTGTGGTTGTATATGCAGCACACATGGAGGATCCTCATGCAAGTGCGGATGACATGCGCACAGCACGTACTTTTCAGCACTCGGTAAGCAAAAGGTTTGCCACCACTGATCTAGGTGGTTGAGACATGTGGCATATCGATTTAATAAATAAATAAATAAATAAATTTACTCCCATCCATACCAACAATTTATGTCTTAAAGGAGTTCTCCATACACTGAATCTACTTGATCTTTTTGTATTTGCATATTTTGTTACCATAGACTCCCTGAACTGGATTTTAAATATGTAGTTTTCAGTTTAAAAGTTTATAATAACAGATTATGACTGTTGATTCCCAGGTTCCTATAAGATAATATTGACTTAAACTTTTAGAAACATTTAATTCTTGGAAAAGAGAATGACTGATCTTTGAACACACAGATTACTGCATAAAGTCACAGAGAGCAATGGAAAGGGAAAACAATGGAAAATGGAAAATTACTACCTTTTCTGGAGATATCTATCCATCCATAATTCCTTAAGCCTGTAAATAATCAGAGATTGGTAATCATCCTCTTTCCCTTGTTTCTTTTTCTCCTTCTCCACAATTCTAATAACATGCATTATACTTTTTTTCCTATATGTACCTTTCATTTCAGTCCAAGCCTTTAATCCTTCTCTTTTTTAGATAAAATGCCACAGCCATACCACAGTAGGTTAAGAATGATTGACAAGTGCATATAATTATGGTTTCACTATGAAAATATGTCCTACCTTGGGGGAAAAAAAGAAACTATGTCCTTTCTTCAGGATAAAAGGATCATATCAAATTGCTTCATTTCTTTTGCACAATGATATAAAAGACTTTTAAAACAAAGAACGCTTCCCTGAAGGCTGCTAAAAAAATAATTTCTAACAGGTAATACCACCACAATGAGAAAATCAAACAAGGCCAAAATATATATTTTAGAAACTGTTCCTTTCTTTAACCTCACTTATCACTTACTAGCCTGCAGAAAGCAAAGAATAAAAGGGGGACTGGTGTCATTTTATCACTTGATCCTCATTTCTTTCATTGTAATAATTCAAGTTTGATTTCTAATTTGTTATCTAGGTTCCACTTTCATTTCATTCTTACTGAAACGCTTTGAAATGGGAAAATTGACAGACTTCATTTATGTTTGAATAAGGAATAAATTGATCTTTCAACCCAAGCATAACTATTTCCATAAGCATAGGCAGCCCTAGAGAGGGCAAGAGGCAAAGCTATGCAGCATGAAGCCATAATATAAATCCCATGGTTTACATTTTTGCATATGATGTCATGATACAAGTACAAAAAAGTGGGGTTCTTATCATCATCATGATTTGTTGAAAGAATCTGCATCCATAAGGACACTAAATTTCTTTATATTTTGCTTTAGAAGAACACAAGAGCCATGATAAATGTGGTGTAAATTTTATTAATCCCAATAGTTATTTCCCTCAATAATTATCTAATTATCTAGCAATAGATTCACAGAATCATAGGGTTGGAAAGGAATTTGAGAGTCCAAACCCTTTCTCAGTGCAGGAATTATCATACCCTTCTGGACAAGTGGCTGGCCAGGCTTTTCTTGAAAATGTCTAGTGATGGAGCACCTGTGACTTCAAGAAGCACACCATCCCATTGTTTAATGGTTCCCAATAATTATGATGTAGCATTTTTGAGACCCTAAGTAGTTACGATGTAGCATTTTTGAGCAGTGGTGGAGCTAGATTTTTAAACTGGGGGTGGCCAGAGGGTGGCAAAGATTTATTGAGGGGGTCCAGATTTACTGGATGCAGATTTACTGGACTTCTAACTTCTGCCTTGTTTTGGTTCACGAATCAGCCGCATGTCAGTCTAACCAATGAAACGCCAGGCAGCAGACAGAGCGCAGCACGCACGCACCGCGTCAGGATGCGTCAGGATGCATTCATGCGGCCAAAGTTCGCCAGATTCTCAAAATAAAAACGTTTCCCTGTTGCCGTCTTTAGAGGGGTGGCAACAGGGGTGGCAAGGACATTTTTAGAGGTGGCACTGGCCACCCTGGCTATCCCTCTGGCTCCGCCCCTGTTTTTGATACGCTGGCCACAAAAAGAATGGGTCATACATGTTTTAGATAACTATTACTTATTTTTACTGTAATTTTCTATTTTAGTATTCAAACTGACTCAGACAAATTTAAAAAATAAATGTAAATAAACATAGAATATTAAAAGCACAGTTTACATTTTAAAATGGGCACTATTGTAATCTAAGAAAAAACTGAACAAAGAAATGCATCTTTACAGAATTTCTGAATGTTGGAAGAATGATACCCAGGCCAAGTGAAACTCACAAAGGAGTGTATTTCATAGTTTTGGAACAAATCACCCATCTTTTATTTATTTCTATGTTTAGGCATTTTAATTGGTGGTACAGGCCAAAAAACATATCAAAAATATCCAACAAAGCATGTTATAAATGTATAACTCTTTGTGTGTGCAATATATACAATACATGCATACATTATGTTATGAGTAATGGTAAATAGTGAGTAATAGAGTCTGCGTGCTTGTGTGTTGTCTAGGGAGCTGTATTGTTGACTCTTTTAAGACTCTTTGTGTCTTAAGCCAACCAAATTGGGTATATTAAAAGAAAAGCAACATTTACAAAAATTACAAAGATTAGTCCAGATTTTACCTTCCGAGAAAGATTCAGTACACAGTGGAGCACTTACAGCAGAGCTCTCAAAAATGTAAATTGTACTTCTTAGTTAATTCTTTTAAGTTGAGTTCTATAAAGCTCTATGACATCAGAAAAAGTTAATGGCAGCAAGAGGTGATTATTGCCATTAGGATTGTCAAAATGGTAAATTATGCTTGAAAGTTTAAAGGTTTAGCTGTGACCTTCTTTTGCTAATGGTTCCAAGTCACCAACACTTGGCGAGGTATGCCTAGGAATTTAAATCTTCTTGGTTCCAACAACATTAATTATCTGGATATGTCAATGAGTAACAGGACACTTAGAAAATATAACTACTTTGGTTTTATTATATTCCAGTATTCTATTCTAATAATCAGGGATCTGGAATGTGAAGCCTGTGTGTAAACAACAATGCTTGGAAAGTAACTCATTAAAAAGCATTCTTAAACTAATCATCTGCTCTTCCAAGTGTAGTCCCCTCTAAAATGGACTAAACTCTGTCCCTGAGTCCAACATTGTTGTTTCATCTTAAATGTAGGTTAATCCACTGAGGCAACTCAGTTTTATATTTCAACCAAAAGCCTAACTGAAATGGGTCCAGAAACTCATGCTAATCCAGATGCATCCAAACTTGATTATTATAAATTACATTCTTGAGAAATACAGCTCTCCTGAGCCAAGGGAACATTTTTGCACTGCTTTTGGGGGGGGGGGAATATATCCTTCCCACAAGAAGTCATTAATCACCATCTTTTCCATAGAACCAGTCCACCCTAGCTGATTTAAGTTGCCAGAATGGGCAAAAATCAAGTAAGTCCTCATCTCTCCACATAACCTGTCAACATCCTCAAGATCTATAAAATAGCAGAAAAAGCAATTGCACATCTCAATACTGGTGTCCAAGATGTATCCAATTACAAAGATTGATGTAAACTGTTCACAGTGAGCTACCAATTCTCCTAGCTCTTTCCTGCCAACAATTTGGTAGAAGAAATATCATTCAGTACAGAAAAGCAATGCCAGTCTATTCTGTACAGACAGAATATAGGAGGGAAAGCATTATTTACTAGTTCCTCTAGTGCTAATTCTAATGAGCCATCAGAAGGGTATTACTCCATATTTGATTTGAACCA
Source organism: Cerberus rynchops (assembly GCA_032468195.1). NCBI lineage: Eukaryota > Metazoa > Chordata > Lepidosauria > Squamata > Homalopsidae > Cerberus > Cerberus rynchops. The sequence continues at coordinate 31,171 of JANHFJ010005210.1, forward strand.
ACCAAAGTATTCTTCTACATTCACTTCAGCTGATAACAGGGAAACTGTTAGGCTGTGAAATGGATACTACTGGGAAGACATAAAAGTAGTAAAAACCATTTACTACCATCAGTATAACACAAAATGCCTCTCAACAGTTTCTGATCTATGTATGGTCAGAACACCTGTGAAGTAGTAATACAGGATATCTTGATCTGATGTTTTATTATATAACCTTCTATGTCGCATTGGGATAATGAAAGGTCTTTGATGATGTTGAAGTTTGGCTGGAGACCAGATATACCAAAAAAGCAAAAAAGAAAAAGAAAGAGTCAGCAGAAACAGCTAACAACAAAACATTTTTTCAAAAGATAATGTAATACAAGTTCTGAGAATGTAGGACATTAAAAACACAATGAGGATATGAGAATTCAGCATAATTTCAGGGGTTTTCTCAGGCTGCTTTCAAAGATCGACTTTTTTAGTGATCTAGGTTTTTTATGATCCCTGCCCTGAATTGATATAATTCACTTAAACTATATGATGATCACAGCAATTTCACATCTTGTAGATCCACCTAAGTAACACAGCAACCACTGTATAAAATCAGGAACAAATACTTCTGGAATTTTGTTAAAAGTGCTGCCATTCAGCATTAGGGATATGTTTTGTAAAGTTGGACCACCAGCATCTTCAAAGTTAGGTTGAAAAATTCTGGTACAAAACAGGGAGAGTCAGTATCATGAGTGTGCCCAGAACTTGTCTTTACTTATGGGGTTCAGTGTAGACTAATCTCCTCATGATGCACCCTGGGCAACACGACTTTGTCCCACAGCTAAATAGTTTGGTGGACCTCACAAGGATTTCCCAACAAGAAGCAGCAGCATGAATACTGGTATGACATGTCATAGTATAATATGTTATATTCTGTTATGTCGTATGAAATAAATAAACAAACAAACAAATCTCTACTTATTTTGTTATGGTTCAATTTAATCAGTTTCATATTTCCCTTTGTCTAATGATGCATTTAGTATTATCAACTCAGCAAGAATCTATGGAGATTACAATTTCTTCTAGATTTGTAGACTTCAATTTCAAGAAATAGCACCAGAATGGACAAGCTGTCTGGGAAATTGTCACAAAGAGGAGCATATCCAGGTTGGGAAACATATTTCCAAAGTTTATTCATACACTGATTTAATGAAAGCATAAAGAGGCAGTTTTTATGTGTGAATAAGTCATCATAAGCATTGCAGATCACATCTGAGAAAATGTTTTCAAAAGAAACCAGCTGTAATTGACTGGATAAGAAGTTATGGCTGTGCATGAATGCAGCACCTAGCTGTCTGTCTATCAATATGTGTTGTAGTCTGACATAAGTGGTACATATATCCATTTTAAATGAAAAAAGGAAATCACCAAGAAAAATCAAATGTGAGAAGAAACAACTGACTTAACAAGATCACTAAATTATTCCTGTTGAAGTATCTTGAAAATATTTTCAGAAAACAAATTCTTTGTTTAGAAATTTTATTGGTGTCTTCAATATCTTTACAGAAAATGCAATTACTAATTAAGGAGGGAAGATTCGGTTTTCCAGATATGGAACTATATCTTTAAGCTTACTTACTGTCAAGTATTACATAAATATTGGAAGCCAATAATTGGTGTTAATTTTCTGATTTGGGTAGCTTTGCAATATACAAATATAGCACCTTTGATCAGATGGACAGTATTAGTGCCTAAAACTCTCTGAAAACAATTATGTCAGTTAGAAATCTATGGAATGGAATGTCTCATAAAAACAGATTTGATCCTTTTTCCCATGCTCAATTGATTTTATGAGGAAATCCAACATGAAAAAAATGGAAAAAAGTTGGTAATATGGAAACTGATAAAAGCGAGGATGTTGACTTTGGACCAATTGATAGACGATGAGGATAAATTTTAACATATGCTGTGCTGAGAGATAAATATCATCCATCAGATGTAACTCAGTGGCAATACGTACAGCTACAACAGATGTTAACATTTTCAGCTTCTAAGACTTCTAATATTTAGTACCTCAGATACTAAAACAACTGGTTATTTTTTTTTAAATTAAAAAAGAACTCTGTTGGTTTTTATAGATAGTTATTATCAGTAAATCAATTTGAAATTCAGAAGTAAGAAATGAGTGGAAAAAAGAATTAGAAGTTTCTTGTCAGTTGACAATACTTACAATAACAATATTTAAATTTTATTGGAATATAATACACCTGAATAGAAAAGTGTTGTCTAGACAGCATTTCGGTTTTGTTGTCTAGACAGCATTTCTTTAAATGTTGTCTAGACAGCATTTCTTTAAAACAGATGTTTTAATAATGTTTTTTACTTTCTAAATTTTGAGAGAAAGTAGTGGACCATATAAATGTGACTGTGCAACAAAAGCTAATTTTTTCAGAGGCTAATATTATTTTGAATTACATATCTAGTACATGGAATCTGACAACTGGACAGTGTAAATAAATTGTTTGTACCATTACAATAGCTAAAAGACTGGTATTACAACACTAGAAAGATGAATGTATGGCCCCACTTAGTCAATGGATTATTTGCTACTTATAAGTAGATTGCCTTTAGTGTCAACTTTGTATGGATAAAATAATTTTATTTATTTTTATTTTTTTTATTTTTATTAAATTTGTATACCGCCCCTCTCCCGAAGGACTCGGGGCGGTGAACAGCAGATAAAAAACAACAATATGAAA
>JANHFJ010005210.1:34002-48039 GCA_032468195.1 Cerberus rynchops
AACCTTTTTATCCAAATTCCACCGTGTAACCAATTGAGTATATTGAAACCAATTTTCACCCGGCAATTCCTCTCTAGATTTTAATTTCCAATCCTTTCCCTCCAGTCTAAGTAATTCTTTATAAGAAGTCCCCTCCAATATAGCAACAGTATTAACACATTATTAAACATATTCATAGACAGAAATGTTGTTTTTCATTTGCAATTCTATCTATGCGTCATTAAATGTCTAATTGCTCATTCCCATGAAATATTCCTATGTCTCAGGGCCTTGTGCCTTTAATTTCATTAGCTTTAGCTTTATATAGTGCTTATCTTCCAGAAGGTCAATGTGGCATAAATAATAGTCCCTTCTCTTGATGATTTTGACTAAATGGTATTATTATTGACCATGAAAATGCTTGTGAAAATCATCAAGGTATTAGTTTGTAACTTACTGCCATAGGAAAACTTGACTGTGAAGGTTGTCATACAAATTGAGAAAACAATAAACAAACAAATAAATTACTTAATATAGAAAGTGGACAGTGTCACTTTGAAAAGAATACTATCAAAATAACCTTTTAAAATGCAATGGCCTTGCCAGTTGGGAAGTTGAATTCCACTCAGCAGGAGGGTAGTACTGTACATGTCATAGCCAAGAATCCCTTTCCAACAAAGGGCATGTTGGCAGCACATTATTTCATAGCTAAAATGAGGAATGTGTGCCTGGGTTGCTGTTTCATGAACCTTTGATTTTATATGTGTATTGATATGACCTTCACATTTCTAAGTGTCAACCTCTTAGGTACCATGGCATTCAATGGGATTATTTCAAAACCCCTTTGTGTCTTAATTACTTAAAGAGTGAATATAACAAATACCATTAAAAACTTAAGCTTTCTATTAGCTTTGAAGATTTAATTTAATGGTGGAAAAGCTCAGCAGTCAGGAGTTTTTTTTTTTCACTGTTTTAATTTTTAGGAATTATTCCTGGCAGCAGGATTCAAAACCTGATATTTACATTTGATTTTGGCTTCAAAGGGCAGGAACAGCACTGTCTAGACTTATTGTACTTTGATACCTAGTTGCTATAGCAACATATGTAAATTATTAATCTTCATATGTGAAATAGGTCCAAAAGCAAAGATTACTTTTATGTTAGACTAGCAGATTGCTTTAAATATATTCTAGTGATGAAATGTATATTCTGAAATCAACTTCCCCATCTCCATAAACAATATGCCTCTAAAAATTTAGAAACTGTGATCCCAAAATGAAATTAATTGTGAACCAGAATTAATACAACAGAATCATATATGGTTTTTAAATGTCCGATATTCAAAAAATACTTTCCACATTGACTTCAAATATATTCTTTAAATATTAGTGATATCCCTAAATCTTGTCAATGATTCTGGACCACTTTCTCAGAAGGATTTTTAAACCTTTATTTTTCACTTTAATTTTTTATCAGTTCCTTATGTTGTCCTCTCAACAAGCATTTGAGATAGAAGTTAGGCGTATTTCATCCACTGAAAGTCATAGCTAAAAGAATGCACAGTCTGGTTCTTGTCATTCAGTATTTTCCAATATATCCATAACTTCATAATGAGTAAGATTTCCATTAAATGGGGAAAAATATAAAGCATAATGTGAACAGAAGAAAATATCATTCTGTGGTAGCAAAGCCTTTTACTCAGAAAGAAAACCTACTTTACAATATTCCTGAAATATTCCTAATTCATGAAAAAGAAAATCCAGTTCAGTATTCCGAAGTCAAGAATTCAAGAATCAAAATATATTCATTAGAATATATTTTATTATGGTCAAATTAGTTTTTTCCCCTTGCCTTTGATTATAGATACGCTTTTTGTGTTTGAAAGTGGAGCTTTTCCCACATCCTGTATGTTCAGGGTGTAGGGCCACTAAGAGGTTTCCTAGGCACATCTATGGGAATGGAGAGAAATCAAAAGAGTTAAGATTTACAAACTTAACATACAAGCTATAAAAATAAAATCCAGATAACATTCTTCAAATGTAATAGTTAAATATACTAAAATCTGCTTCAAGTTTTTTTCTTTAATATTTTTTGTGCTTACTTTTTCATAGATTTACTGCTTTAAGAGATTAATCATCATCTAAAGTGTTAGATTAAGCAGACAGATTCTGTTTTAAACACTAACCACAATATTAAACTGAAATGATAATGGAGCCAAGAAGATCAGTTTTATGCAATAAATTATGGAGGAAAAATAAAGCAAAAATTAGTGGCAAACTACATGATGAATAATGCGCAGTTCCCATTGTCCTCTTTTTCCTGTGGAGAAGGCCCATGATTATATAATCCAATAGGGACCAATCTTTACAGGGACCAACTTTTATTCATGATCTTTCTATAGAAAATGTCACGTACAGCCTAGGCAGGCACATTTTGAAATTGAATTGTTTCATTTAAACTACTGAGCTACTTTACCTTTGATATCGAAATTAAGATAAGAGATGGTAAAGATCATTTTTTTTCCTCATGTGGCAATTTAACAAAATGATCATCAGCATCTGGTCAACTGCTTGAGAAAACCAGAAAACCTGTCTATTACTATAAACCTAAACTGTAAATCTTGTTTGTTTGTTTGTTTGTTTACCATTAATGTTTTGACATTTCAGATCATATCAAAACTGAGCACAGGTATGTGCTGAGGAACAGCTAAAACTCTTAAATAGGAAGACTTTGATGATCTTTGTTAAGTGAGGACAAGAAAATTCAATGCCAGTTTTGTAGTGTATGTATGTTATGTATTGTATATGCATATACTGTAAAACATAATACAATTACCACTAAGAACTGATAAACAAAATTGTATTTCAGAATGTCTGATTCTTTCCTTCCAGGCAATAACAATGAATCATCCAAAATGTTACCCTAGGCCAGGGCAAAAGTATTGTCATACTTCAGGCCTGTATTCCATTTACAGTGCCATTGATCTTAATAGACAGGTCTGTTTAACAAGTTCTGTATTAAATTCAGATGTCAGAAAGAGATTTTAAACAACAGCAAGAATGAGCATTTTGCTTGGGGATCTCTTACCAAAGCAGTGTCATGCATATCTAAGCTTAATTCTGTGATGCTTACTAGCAGTGATAAGTTCTAGGAAAAATACAGAAAAAAAATCTTAGAAACAGAAATTACATTATGAATAATGAATACACAAAAATATTTGCTTATATACAGTATAACCCTCATCCATTATGCTTAATTTCTTGAAAAATACATATAAATATGAATGGGGCAAGGAGGCAAATTAATATGGCTGGAAAACCTTTGTTTTCCTCATTTTTAATACAGTTCCTCCTGCTTTTCCATTCTATGTTCATACATACCTGCTGATTTAACAGTGCTTGAGTTTTGAAGCATACGGCAAGGAGTTTCTTTTAAAGCAAAACAATTAAATCTCTGGATATTTATGCTTTAAATGCTTTCAGACTTTGAAGCAATAGAGATGTAGGGATCATTCAGATAAAGAACCTTTTCAGCAATGTTGTTTATTCTTTAATCACATCCCTGTTTATTATAGGGATCGTGTCTACTGACACACACTTTATTACTGGCACACTGAAGTCCACAACTGGGCTATTAAACCAATGGAAATGAAATTCTGGACCTAAGTAAGAAGCATAAAATAATTAAAATAATTCATAGAGTTGGACACTGGCTAAACAAGATACTTAAATGTGTAATATAACAAGCATATTGCAACTCACTAATACCAGCACAACAAACATGACATAAGAAATTAAGTGGGATGGGAGATCTCTGGGGAAATGCTTATAAATGTTTGTTGACTGTCTCATAATAGCAATAATGACCTTGAAATTGAGCATATCCTGGGGTTTAAGAAGCAGCTGGGGTGAATGGTGCCTTGGATACACTTCAGGGCATCAATCCCTCCTCCTTGATCATTAATCTTTTTTAATGCCATGTATCTTGAACATTTATTCCCTACATGTGGAAAAGATTTCAACTCTGAACATATGAATATAAAAAGTTATAATTTTCAGGCAGGATTTATGCAGGCATAAGAAAGAAAGACAGTGAATGAACTCACTGGTGTATGCGCTTTATGGAAAAATTTATTAATCTGACAGCCTGCAGGGCAGAACTTAGAAACTAGCTATAAGAATCAATGGAAATAGGCTTTACACTTGTTTAATATAAAGAGTAGAGACATCCAGAGTTAATTTCATTTTTTAAAGCATATATTCAACTAAAGTCAGTCCAACTCCAAGCAATCCATGCTGGGAAAGTGGAAATCTAGTGAAGAAAATGCTAAAGAACAATATCAGAAATTTATTCAGTATTGTATCTTCATTTTTCAAGATGGCTCTTAACTGTGATAAAGCTGCCATGCACACTGTTTATAATTCCCTCATGTTTTCCCTCATTCTTGGATATATTTTCTAGCTCATAAAAAACATCCTTAATTATTCACTATAGAACTTTTTAGCTGAACAGATAGTAGATGGATTGAGTTTTTTGGGACAACCATTCTGTCATCTTAAATCCTATAATTAATTGGTAGTTGTTAATATCTTCCTCCCTTTCTGTCCCCATCCCTAAAAACAGAGTTTTATTCATTGAATATAAGATACGGATATTCTGACAAAACCCAGTATATCAAAGTAAAAATGGAACTAAATGCTGTGATTGTAAATCTAATAGAAGGTTGTGTGGCTCATCATCTACCTATATTTTCAGCCTTTTCTCAGATCACACATTTAAAATTGTTAAAATGGAGGGAATAAACAATATATAAATGAACACTGTGTTTCTGGCCTCACTTTTTTGTGTTCTGTGCATTAATTTTCACAGAGAACCAATACTTCTTCATTTGGTTCACTTCACCCCTGATGTTTCTGAGAACACAATGTTCTGGATCTTATGCAACAAAGGAGTAGAAAACAAACAAGCTGTAAGAACAATTAATTCAACTGCATGCAACATTAATATTTTTTTTTCCTAATGTGGGATGATAGTACTTTGAGAAAGTATATTCCAAGTCATCATCACCTCTTTGAACTTGGACTCTCACTCTTAAAATCTTCCAGATACTTTTTCTCTTCAACCTCCTAAGCCTAAATCCAATTGAACATGAACTTATGATCTATCCAAGCTACTTTATGTGTTTTCATATAATTTCATAATATCATAAACATGGATGTATTTATGCAAGTGAGAATCTAGAACTTGTAGAGGCTCCTGAGACAATCAGTATTTCCCTTTCTTGAAAACAGCTCCCTATGGAGGATTGCTTGCTACTTACCAAGTGATTTGTTCTACATCCTCCTTTTCCCCAAAATAAAATTATATACATTGCCAGAATTTTGATATGTTTTGTTTTTACAATTAAGTGAAATATCCGTTGTCTTCCAAGTTGCTGAGATGCCAGTAATTCTGCATTTGCTCTCTTATCTCAATACTTCTCAGCCTTGGCAACTTTAAGACATATAGGCTTCCAGAGCCACCATACTTAGTTGCCAAAGTTGAGAAAAAACTATTCTATTTTACAGTACCAACATGTTACTATGATACAGTCCAACAAGCAGGGAGAGGCAGCAGTTAGCCAACAAATTCCTACAGTTGGAGTCAGTGGTGAAATTCAAATATTTTTACTTCTGGTTCTGTGGGTGTGGCTTAGTGGGCATGGCTGGGGGGGGTCATGTGACTGAATGGGTAATTTCTGTAAGCAGGGTTAAGCTAGAAATAACACCAGAATGGTTCTTTTTCCTGCCTTCCTTACAGGATTAACCCTGTAAAGTGGAAAAAAACAAAACAAAAGGAGATTTCTTGTAACAACCAGTTCGCCAAACTACTTAGAAGATTTACTACCAGTTCCAGCGAACCTGCTAGAACCTGCTAAATTTCACCTCTGGTTGGAGTACAAGCTAGTGACACAATATATTGCTTTTTAGGAACTGACATAATCTTTCCTCAAATATAATTTTCATGTACCGAGATATAAGCTTATAGATAAGTATACTAAGTTTAGTAGTATAAGAATTGTTTTTGAAAAATCAAGAATCAAGAATAAATAGTATGACTGGATTCAAATATGGTCATACTAAACACACACAGACACAAACAGAAGCTAGATTTCATTGTTTAATTATTAAATACAATTGTGTGAGAGAAGATCAGAGGTGACAAAGAAAAGGGCTGATTGATTTTTCCTACCTGTTTTTTAACCAAGCTGCAGAAAAAGCAATTCATTTGCCCAGCTTCAATCATTTTCATTCCTGATTAAATGTAATCAACATCATTGCCTGGCAATCTGTTCTGATGTAATAACAATCATATCAGAGAATCACTGGTAATAGCATCCTGTATTAAACACTATCAGAAATGAAGGTCAAAAGTTGTAAGTTGAAAGCAAAATTCAAGCATAAGAATTTTCAAGAAACTACATGTCCTGTAAAATCACTATGAGGAATTCTTTGGTGGTGGCCTGGCTCACCTCTAATTTAAATGAGACTTTCAAAGACCCACACAGTAAAATAATGCAACACTATCCTATTAATTCTGATAAAGATTAGTACTAGTCAATCCATTAAGACAGCTTCATTAAAAATGAATTTTTAAAAATTGCACAATCTAATTTAATTTACTTTAATTTATTTGATTTAGACATCATCTGACCCCTAAACGACTCTGGACAACTCATAACACAACAGAATAAATGATAGTATAAATGAGGAAAAACATTCTAAGATAAATAGAGCGCAAATCTTGCCAAAACTACAGGAAAGATATATATACACACACAAAGAGGTGATCCTACCACCCTAACCCATGATCTAAGAAAACCAGGTCTCTAAGGCCTTCTAGAATGCCATCCAATGGGAGCCACCAGATCACACGGGAAACTTATTCCTAAGAGCAGGCAAGGCAACAGAGAAGGTAAACTTTCTGGATCCCAAAAGATGACACTGTTTTATTGAAGGGATCCAGAATATAGCAACCTTGGTGGCTTTGTATCAGTCAGGAAGACTTTGAAAACTAAAAGTTCCTGTTGAGTAAACTTTCTTTAACAAACACTTATTTTGGCCCTTTCTGGATCGGGACGCTCTTTGCACAGTCACTTCCGCCCTCGTGATCTCTCACCTAGGCTATGGCAATGCTCTCTACATGGGGCTCCCTTGAAGAGCATCCGGAGGCTGCAGTTGGTGCAGAGTGCGGCCACGCGGGTGATCCTCGGAGCTCCCATATTACATCTCTCCTGCTTGAGCTGCACTGGCTCCCTGTGGCCTTCTGGGTGTGATTCAAGGTGCTGGTTCTTACCTTCAAGGTGCTCCATGGCTTGGGACCCGGGGTACGTACTGGACTGCCTGTTGCCACCATCAGCCTCCAGCCAACCTGTGCATTCCCACAGGGCGGGCCTCCTTGGGGTTCCACTGTCTGGACGGTGTCGTCTGGCAGCCCCGAGGGTACGAGCCTTCTCTGTGGGTGCACCCTCCATTTGGAATGAACTCCCCCCGGAGATTCGCACCATCCCGGACCTCAGGGGCTTCCGACGTGCCCTGAAAACCCATTTATTCTATCAAGCTGGCCTGGCCTGACACCTGGGGGTCTTTAAATATTTTTAGTAATTTTAAATTGTTAATTTTAAATTTTTGATTCTAAATTTTATATTTATCAGCCATATGTAATGATTTTAATTGTTTTTAACTGTCTAAGTATATGTTTTTATGTGGCTGTACACCGCCCCGAGTCCCCAGGGAGAGGGGGCGGTATATAAATTATTAAATTAAATTAAATTACTTATAGATGTCCTTAATCTTAAAGTCAGGAAAGCTAACTTCAGAAGGAAGTTGCCAAAGGAGGTTTAAGAATGGGCAGAATAAGAGGTAGGATTCAAACCTGGAATTCCATAGTCAGGGAATACTTGTTTATTTGAATTTCAAGATCACATCAATTGCATTTTAGAATGCTGGTGGTCTGGCCATATCACAATAATTGACATAGAGTAATCCTAATGAACTAACTTGATCAATTTTTAAAGAACTAGATAATCTTAATATATCATGAGAGTGTTGTACATAACTTATTTTGATGTTAGTACACACCTGAGCAGACTACCATAAAATACAGCATTCTAATTAGAAAGCTAGCTGAATGTGGGATGAACTAGTAGATACGGAATATTGATAGCTCAAAAATTTCATGCATGGAGTGAGGCATTGAATAGATGCTAACATTCAATCCTACTCTTCAAAATTTATATTAATAGCTTGGATGCAAAAGGTATAGAGAATATTTTTTGAATTTGGTTTACACAAAAACAGCTAAAACAAAAATTAAAATATTGTTCATTTAAAATGGATCAAATATTATAGAAGAAAATTTAACATAAATACACTTTACTTAAGAAGCAGAAATCAAATCTACCAGTACAGGTGGGGTGCTGCCCTGGAAATAATATGTAAGAAAATAGTTTTGGAGAGTAGTAGTTGATTACAAATGGAGTACATTTTTAACCTAAGGATATATCAGAGCAATATCCCCTCAGGAAGACTTCTAAAATTGCTGACTACATTACCACTGGAAAACCCATTTGTATTTTTATTGGTTTTATAATGTTTAGTAAAGACATGCACCGACTTCCAAATCACATTTCTACAAATCTTTTCTATTAAAAGAATTCCTCTTGAAAGTTGCTGAAGCTGCAACCTCTGAATGTGCTTTGATGGCCCCATGGTGGTTGTATTCACAACTTGAATACACTTTCATCATACTCTCCCAACCTCGAAAACTTAGATTAAGTGCAAGTAGAGCTCAAAGGGGAAATCCCCAAAATGAAGTCCAATTTACTTTTTAAGTAGTGAATGGATGAGCCTTAGAACAAATCACTGCCACTTTTAAAATCCTTTTGACTATTTTCTGGATTCTGATAACCAAGACCACAAAAACAGACCTTGTTATCTCATCCTACCCTGAAGGCATGCAAAATCCATTTTATATATATCAGCTCTGTCAGAATGGAAGACACTAACCTGCACAATCTTCATATTCAGAAAAATCTTGACTTGGCTAGTGTCCAGCACTATATCCAAATGCTCTAGACTTTGTAGTTCTTAACATATTCTTTTCCAAATTCATCACAAAGCTGTGCTCTTTCAAAGAAATTAAAGTTGTATGTACATTGTCTAGGAACTGTTGTCCTACCATTATATCAAAAATCTCATTTAAGTAAGGAAGTAGAAACAGATAACCCATTAGAGTCAATAGAACTTTCTGAATACCCAATATACTGAGGTTATCCTCAAAGATAAAACCCTATAGAAGTCTTTCCTCATAATCTACAGAATTTTGAGAGAATGGTCCCTGGCCCTTTCCCCCACCACTCACCTGTCCAAATTTGTCTAGAACCAAATACTGGAAATTCCAATCAAATATCCCTAAATAACTTTGGCAACAAGAATGTTTTTGCAAGTAAAGGCAAAAAAAAAAGTGTTTCCCCCATCCAGATACTTGGGAGAATTTTGAAACCTGTGTCCACATTCCAATTGTACAGAGCTTCGTCATAGCAACAACATTGACTACTGCAGAAAATGCCTCAATCTTGAAACATGTATATAGAATACAGAAGGGAAGTTGTGCAATAAAGTTTCTTGCTGCCATTCTTTGCTTGTTTGGGAAGACTATCCAAGCTTACTAATTTCCTTGTTCAGATATATGTCACTTTATCTATGATATTTTGATGCTGAAAAGTAACATGCTCTCAGAGAGTGGTTTTTAACATACGATTGAAAATGATTAAAAGTGTCAAATGGACAGATTTATCCCATACATCTATCAACAGATATTACATTCAACTTCAATTTAATGACAGTTTTTAAAGAATTCCCTTCATCAGAAAGCTTTGTAGATGTACATTCAAAAATAAATTCACATGGCTATGACTGTACCCTTAGAGTCTTCCCAATGCTAAGCACATAATTTTAACAAGTGTATATAATTCAAATAAAGTGGGAGAGAATAGAGTTAAAGTGACAACATACTATTATCTCATTTACTCAATTAGTTATCACATTTATTATGTCCTCCTTTGATATAAAAAGTAATGCCTTATACAATGTGTACATGCACTAATGGACCACTGAGTTTCAATTTTTCACATGACCACATTTTGAATATATATATAGTTTCAAGTTAGATACCCTTTGTAATGAATCAGCACTTATTTTATCCAAAGCTTGTGAAATGAAGAAAACTACTAGTTTTTCAAACTACATTCCTTTCCAGTGATGGCAGCTTCCCAACTAGAGACATATTTTCAAAAACAAGCAAACTTGCAAATCCTCCACTTACATGCTGGATGGATTGTGCCGGTTACAATAAACGTGATATGACTAGACATCTTACACTGAATAAAATTCAACTAAAACTTAAGAAAAGCTAAAAAGCAGACATATATTACTGAAGTTATTACACATTATTGTTAGGAAGTGAAGGAACAACTTGAGATTTTATTGCTGGTCTTTATAATTGCACTGCAAGCAGATAATCAGAACACCAGGATATTTCATTTCAGCATTGGAGAAGCAAAAAAGTTTCCCTGCCGTCCAAAGGTTGTCGCAGACTTGCTTTTGCTTGCAAATCTAGGAAATAAGTGGAAAGATTCATCATAAGCAGTTTTCAGTATGCAATAGTGGCGAATAGCTATATGTTTTCTACCATTTGTTTGATAGAGAAATAACCTTTTACTCTTGGAATGTATCTCTCTATCTTTCATTAATAGCTGTTGATCCATATTTCCACTTTCCTTGACATACAAAAAACATACAACTCAAATTCTCTGAACCTAATGCAAATAACCTTCTCCCTGGCTTCCACATATAGCCCAGAAGCACTTGTGGAGCGGAGGCAGTTGGGGTACTCTGTGTTGTATTTATATAATACAGTCATGAAAAATCACAACCCCATAAAAGTCCACGTAAGGAGCCTGCAATTCACAGGTAAACTGATATAAGATACGTCGCCTTATATTTCAAATTAAAAATTGAAACCATTTGAACTGAAATCTTTTTTTGGAAGTATTCACAATTAGTGTGTTGCTCATTTGGAGTATTTTTACATCTGGATGTGTATCAATTATTCCTTATATTCTGTTCTATATCAAGTAGTTGCACCAATTTTCATTCCTTAGTACTCCAAATCATACATTTAGAATCAGAATTCCCTCCCCTCCAAATTTTGCTCTGATATCACCCATTAATTGATGATCAGCTATTACATAAATTCAATTTATAGCTCCAAAACACTAAGGAAGATAGAAAAAAACCCACCATACTTTGCTAATTTATTCTGGTCTATGACTTCAATAAGGATTTGACTTGATATTTTGCTAATTAGACCAAATAAATAATTCAACTTACCTGGGAGTGGTTTTGCTAAATGTAGATTTGACTTTCTGAGACAGTGAGCTGCTTGAAGGCGTTTTTACCAATTGCTGTTCTGGAGTAGTGAGTGGTCCCAACATGCTCACTATGTGATAAGAAGAATTACAATACATATTCTTAAACTACAATGTTTCAAATAGCTTCAGCACTTTGCATTATAAGTAAAGTAATGAAAAATCTTAATGACAATGACTTAATTTCTCTCAAATAATACCACAATTAATCTGAATCTAATTCTTGCTGCCAAGTTTTCTGCCTTTCTCAAAAAACAAGCTTAAATGTAAATAAGTCATACTATTGTCCTGCCATTTTTTTTGCAAGTAAAATCCCCAAATACCGAAACACAATTTAGGCATATTGAAGTAACAGACACAGAAAATGGGCAGATACACTCCATATGTTGGGCAGATACACTCCAGATACTACAGGAGCAGAGAATAAGATTGTATGTGAAAGGAAAGAATTAGAGGTTTTTCACTAAGCATGGCAACCCTGTCAAATTTATTTCTGCAATTTATCTATCATGCCAATCCTCAGAGACCTTAGGCAGTTTATAGAGATTAAAATAACCCTAAAATAAAATTACATTTTGAAATTTCAACAAAATTATAACATCAAATAAGAAAAAATACAAATCCACATACATACTACACATTCTATGTACTTTTGTTTGTGCGGGCATGCATTTGTGGCTCTCCAATCAGCCCCCGTAAGTCTTCCAGAAAAGCCAAGTTTCTACTGATTTCCATAACACACGTGGGGCCATTCTTGTGTCAAACAACAGGTTGTCCACAGGAGGGGAACTGCCACTAAAAAAGTCAGTGTTGACCCTCCTCTTGCCACCTACGTACTGATAGGTGGGAACTCTTAGTAAATTCTCTCTAGCTATCAGGATGGAATGGACAGAGACTATTCCTTTAAATATCCAGGACTTGAGCTAAACGGGGCCTTAAAGGTAGCAACCAGCACCTAGAATTGCACTTGGAAATACACTGACAGCCAATATAGTTCCCACAGTGTTGAAATGTGGCAGTACAGAGATTGGTCTGTGAGCATGTGGACCGCTGCATTCTGGACCAGTTGAAATTTCTGGATGGATTTTGTGGGTAGCCCAAATGGAACTAATTACAATAATCTAATTGGGAGATGACAAAAGCATGAGTGATCTTCCTCAGTCCTGTTCCATATAAATTGCAAATAGTGTATTACTTGAAGGGTCTCCTAGTCACAGCTTCTCCCTACTAATGTAATAGGAATGGTGAGTCTGGGAGGAACTTTGTGTTGTGAATCTACTCTTTCTGGGGAATAGATTCCCATCAAATCTTACACAAGCTTTCAAATTAACAATCACTCCAACTTGCTTAGCTTGAGTCTTTTTTCCCCATCCAGATTGTGGCTGTCTCCAGACACTTGGACAGGACTTCTACAAGTACATCTCGCAGTGGATCCAGGATAAGGGGATACTGATGACACAATTGAGTATCATTTCACTCATATTTGCATTTTGAGGTGAAAAAGTGACGCTATTGTTCACAGTACCAAGCTTCAACTAGCATGTGTGTTGGATCACCACTAACAATTCAAAAGGCATAATTACCTTTAATATCAGGTGTGCAGGGTGTGGAGTAAGCATTGGCATTTTCAATGATGTGAGCTGGTACAATATTTTCCTGTTCTACCATGATAAGCTGGCTCCAGTATCCCACCGGCAAAGTGAGCAACCGTTCCACAACCTACAAATTCACATTGACACATAAAGAATATCTTTTTTCTTTCTTTCTTGGTGGCACAAATCAATGCTAAGCCTTTACAAGCACAAACACAGGCTGCATTATCAGTCGTTTGAAATACTAAACATTCCCATTCTGTTCTGCACACTTGTGACTTACCCTAGGTTGCCGTTTTGTGTCCTGGAGTAGTGTCATGGGATCAGGTTCTGGTATAGCATGGCCAACAATGGTAGGCCCAAAAACTTTAGCCAGGTTGGAAATATCCATTTTGGTATCTAGACTTTGAGCCACTCTAGGGAAAAGACAGACATCTAGGAGCATTTGTGTAAAGGAGGAGCAACACATTTTGTCTTATGAACTATTCCTTTCATTGTCACCCCAATCCCACAAGATGAAATAGAATTATAGTATAAGAATCTTTTTTTAATCATCTGTTCAAGAATTCATAACACAGAATTGAAGTTACTGTCAAGCCTAAAAGGAGTGTATGTGTGTGCATGCGCATGCGCTGGGAATGTATTAGCTTGTGCTTTTGCAATTATTACAATAGTTCTTTTAGCTTGACACATCTCTAGCAAGGTCGAAGAGTTGGGGGAGTGGAGGCCTCATAGAACCAACTTGGAGGCTGTTATCTATTCTGCATTCCTTTTAAATATTTTCCCATGAGAATCTTCCTTGTACCGTTAGCACCTGCTTGGGTCTGGCCTGAACAGGAGGTTGGAACTGTCTTTGAATGGGTTGGTGAGAAGTTAACATGTGATAATTAGTGGGGAGAAACTTTCACTTTACTTGGGTGGAGAAAGCCCAGGAATTTTAGATTCAGGATTTCTCCAGACCGTACCAGCACAATGTCTTCAATAAACTCTTATTCT
>JANHFJ010005210.1:77544-88508 GCA_032468195.1 Cerberus rynchops
TGATGAGGTTTCTGACCAGACGTTCAAAACATTTCATCACTATTGGGGTCAGGGCTACGGGGCGGTAGTCGTTGAGAAAAGTTGGATATCTACCCCCCCAGCCCTGACCAGCACCTCAAATTACATCTGGAAGCCAATTGGCAACTTGCTTTGGAATCAAACAAGCATAAGACACCCTTGTTGCTGCCTCCTTCATTACAGAAGATGATGTTATATTATCTTTTAAAAAATAATATAAGCAATTAGTAAATTACAATATAAGAAGTAAAGTTAGGTCCATCTTTCCCAACTTCCCAATCCATGAGTTTTCAAAGAAAATAATGGAGTGGTTTTGTGCACCAGTCAGCTAGTTCAGTTCTGTGGTTTTTATCAACAAATATAAAACTCAATATTCCGAATCTTCTGGTTTGGTTAACTATAGTGTATTTAGTCCTGGCTGAATCTTATTTGTAATAATTGTTAGATTAGCACAGGCTCCCCTGCCTGTGCTTCAAATGTTGTCCTACTTTGTTGTTTTCCAGATTCTACCTTTGCTTCATTTCTCCTCTAATTATGTTACTTACTTTCTCATGCATGCATATTCACCACACTATTGCTTGCACACACATACAGAGAGAGAGAGAGAGAGAGCATTAATCATAGCTTACATTGAATTTCAATGATATCTTTAATGGAAACAGAAAATAGTTCTTGGCTCCCGACTGGATTCAGCTACCCCTGAAAACAGTCACATGGAATCTCTCAATTGTAAACTCCTACTGCATTGCATGCTGGCTTTGTATCTTATTATACATGAAGGTTATTGTTATTGTAATGTCTCTCAGTGGTATACCAAATGTTACTTTAATGATGTAATTAATATGCCTGGATTTTCCATCTGATGTTCTTATGCACCACTTGCATTAGCATGCAATACCAACAATTTCAAAGATATTTGGAAACAGCCGCTTTTTGTTAAGGGAGTTGGCAGAGAAAGAAAAGGCTTAATGATCTAAGTCAGGTTTTCTAACACTTGGAAAAACATTTGTGTCAGATGTGTTCAGATGACATGACAATGTGGAAGGCTGATGTCTCAGAAGCTTTTACAAGCTGCATTATTTATAGTCTGTCATTTCCTTTTTTTTCTTCTCTCTCTCTCTCTCTCTCTCTCTCAATCCATGAAAGAAACAACAATCAAGGTTTCAGACAGGTTCAGCCACTGCACTAACAGATCCATCTTTGTAAATGCTGAACTGCAAAAATCAATCAACATTTTTTGGCAAATTGTCTGCATTGTTGGTTTAAAGGTAAATCACTTAATTTAAGTTCAGGTTAATTGATAGATAGCAATTTACATAAGCTCATTTTCCCAGTCAACCAACCACAAACCAGAGAGATTTGCTTGAGCCTTTTTATGGATTGACATTTCTCTGACTAACAGCTGCAGGAAGGACAGCAAACAACAGCTGAAACATTTTCTGGAATGTCATTTCAATTATCAACACGTGATGATTTCTATTAGCTGACTAGCTCTATAAAAAGCAGATAAGCCTAAGGCAGTTAGTAAATATAGAAATTACTGTTAAATGTATTTTATTAGTCCAATAAGGTAGCAGGTATTGAAGAAAAGGGAAATACGATTGGTTATTGCTAATAGGAAAGATATTGTCTGAGAAAAGGGAAGATCCAATATTATTTAAAAAGAACAAAGAAAAATTAGAACACAAAGAATCCCCAAAGAAATGTATATCCCATTTTGTCTTTCCAAAAATTTCAGTAGATATTACATTACAGCAAAGTCAACAAAAATATTTCATCCTTATTGAATTCCCATTGTGTTCATTTATTGTTGAAGTGGCAATGTGAATAATTTTTCAGTAAAACATGTTTTTGTAATATCCTAAAATTATATTCTGGGGAAAAAAGTAATAGCATAGTTATTTGAAAAGATTTAGTATTTTCAGGCATCCATATTGTTATTGCATATCTATTACATATAAATTGATGACTGGACAGCATAAATTGATTGTCCATCCATGCCATCCTTATTATTGAGAAACTAATCCTTAGACGTTGAAAAGATAAATTTATAGTGCCAATTACTTGCAGCTTACTAATGAGTTACTTACAGATGTAAACTATAAATGAATAATTAGACTGAAATAAGATTCCTTTATTGAAACTGTTAGTAAAATTAGATATATCTATTCCATGGAAAAGTAGGAAAGCAACATGGATATCTTAAAAATTCATCACATATCAAGTGACTGTATTTCTCTCCATATTAAAAAAAAAAATTCAGATCAAATATCTTTATTACAGTCTTTGATCAGCCTTTACAGTAAAAAAGAGAAATAATGACAAAACAATTTTTTATTGGGATAGGACAATAAAATGACAAATATAATTAAAAGTTTCATGCATTTGTATAGCTTGAAGATATGTGAATGTGAGGTAAAAAGATATATTATGTCCAAATGGAGTCAGTTATTGTAAAAAAAAAAACCTGAAAACTGTAAAGAATAATTGGGAATCAAAATTTATCACAAATATGAGGATGCTGCATAAAAAAAACCCTATCTTCAGATAAGCTGCATTAAATTATGCATAAAGAAATGACAAATTTACACATGGTTAATTCACCTTTTTGTATCTATAAAAATGTGGGAGGGAGTTGTTTTTAATACAACTTAATACTTAAAACTTTAATACTTATAATTTGATATAGTCCAGATTTAGACAGACTTGTACATTGCCAAGAGACTGAATATCATTAGCATGTTCGTGTGCCATGTTAGTGTATTTTCCAATAATTAGCTTATGATTATATGAGAAAAATACAGATGGAAGGAGAAGCATTAATCAGTTCAAATAAATCTGGCTGGAAAGAAGATGGGTTTTTGACCACTGGCACTAGGAAAGCAATTACTATTGCATTTTAGATAGCCTGGACAGGATTGGGATTTTCCAGACTGCAACAGAATTAAATTACTTGTACTCAATTCTTCCCAGTATTTCATATGCATTATTGAAAAAAAAAAACTACATCCAGTTAAATGGGCATTCATTTAAGCTTAAAACATAATGAAATGATTGCCTATGCATTAGGAAATATATTTTACGCCAAAAGACAAACATCACAGCACTTGAAGGGATCATTCCCTCCCCCACTTTGTGGCACATTTTAAGAACATAGCAAAGTCGTTTTGTTTGTATGTTGAAGGATTTGTCAATGCCCTGAGCTCTTAAAATTTGCCACTAGGAATCAGATATCTTGCTACTTTCAGGACCACGTTCTCCCACTAGGGTCAAGTTGACCAGTTCTACCAGGAAAAGCATCTCATAGCTGCCTAATTTGGGGATTGAAACTCAGAAGTTCCATATCTCAGTAACAGTTTCATCCCTCTGGAATGGCCTTCCAGCTGCCTTCCATTTTCACCAACTTCCAGAAGCAGCTGAAAACAAAGCTTTTCTGGAGGCAGTTGGGCAGTGATGGCATAAATGGGGTTTATTTATAAGTTTATTATTTTAAATCAGTCCTAGGTGTTTTAATTTTTTATTACATTTCTTCTAAACCACCAAGACTCCCAAAGGGTGTTTTTTTAAAAAGCAACTGAATTTTTTTTTTTTTTTTTTTTGCTTAAAGACATTTTGGTTCTCATCCAAGAAACTTTAGTTCTGAAGCGTCTTTGATGATTGTAGTGAATTGTGCAAATCGCCATCATCCATACCTGGTCTATGTAATTTGTACATATGTTCATCTATAAATGTTGTGTATTCTGCACATTATAACAAAATTTATATTAAATATTTGTTTAATAATAGAGTTCCAAGTATAATTTCTCTCCAAATAAGTATTTCTAAACATACATTATAATTTTTTTTAGTATCACAGTACTCAAAGTGAAAATACAATAGCTACCAAATGTATAAATCTATGTTACTTCAAGATAAACTAGCCAGGTTACTTTAGGATCACATTTTTAAGCATTAGTTTAGCTAGGTACAACGACAGAGATATACTGATACCAATAAATGGCATATTTAAAGCTTTTAGCTAAGTAAAATTTCTAGAAATCTGCTATTTAACTGGGAAGTCAAGAGACTTAGGCAAAATATGTACATCATGAAAGAAGTATCTACAGATCAAAAGCACAAGTGTTCTTTCATGAAATTTTATAATGAGGCAAATGCATGAGTGTAGCTCCTAATTAATCGAAGCATATGTTAAGTCAAGCAATCTGTTAAGAATCTGAGGAATTCAAGTGAGTTATTTTTATTGCTGTTTTCTCTCTCTCTTCTCACATTCCAAAACCAAGCCCAGCTGAGTTCTGTATTTTCCAGGCTTTCTATCTCATATGTCATATTTCTGGCAGTATAGCAAATTTTTCATTTAAACAAACTGGAGTATACAATTGTAAATCTAGTCACGTTTAAAATGTTCTGCAAGTAAACAATGCTTCAAGAAGAGAAAGGTTTTGTTGGTTTTTTAAAGCACAGTTGATCTGTTTCCTTTAAGTGATTGCTCATTTAAATTCATATATAGAATTAGGAGAAGACGAGGCAAGACCTATGAACCTATGAACTAATATCCACCTGCAATTCAGTGGCTCAGACTTCAAAGGTGATTTGCTCACAGATGTCAAATTGAAAAAGGGGGGGACATTTTTCTTTTGAGATCATTAAATACTTTAAATGGATGATAATATCCAATACCATCCAATCAGAAAAAAAATGAATCCCTTTGTAACATGGTTGTTCGCTGTTTAAAAATGCATTATCAGAATTGACAAATGTTCCAAATTTTAATCTTTTTAAACAATCATCTTAAGCAATTAATTTTAACAATATATCAAATGGCTAGACAAAGCAATCTAGATTTAAATCTCTATGTTATCTAACAGTAGTGACTACAGATCTAAAATCAGGGCTTAACAGTGTTCCTGAGTTTACTAATCTAAGGAATATTTATAAACTTATATGTGTATATCATAAGGAATCTAGGATGTTTAGGCACCGACCCTTGTCTCACTTCACCCTGAGCTACCCACCTCAGCTGATTCACACCCAGCTTTGCTCTTCCACTGGCCCTTTTCCCCAGGCACCTGTTGACCCGAGTGTTTTGGTGCATGGGATAAATAGCTGCCAGCCAATCAGGTGGTGGGCAGAAGCAATAGTGCAGTGGGGACAGTGTGTGATTGATAATGGCCGGGGCAATTGTGGGGGCTATGGGGGACAGTGTGAGATACAAGGTGATCATTGGGAGGGGAGCGAACTTGGTGAAGGCTGAAACCAGACTGGCGTGAACAGAGGGGAAAGGGGGAAGGAGTTATAAAAGTGATGAAGTTGGAAGAAATAATTTATGCTCTCAAATCCAACCCTATTTCAGTGTAATAATCTAAATTAAAGCATTCCTGGCTAACAGCTGTCCAATGTTTAGTTGAGCATAACCAGTGAATATGCCTTTCTGGTTATGAACTGGAAATCAACAAATCATGTAATTCTTAAAAATATCAGCCATATTTATCACAAAACGTGATGTGTTTTTGGTACAGGTAGCCCAATCTTATATAATTTTCGGGGGTTTTATGATGATATATAGTAATTGTTCATCAATTGCTTATAGAATTATAAGCAAAATAAACATTACATTACATAACATATCTTGCTAATCTGAGTCCAAGATCCAACCAACTAGACATGCACTCAAAGAAGCTTTGGATGTGATTCTCAACTATCGACCATAGGCTTCTATGGAAATTATTTGTAATAACAAAGATTTAAAATAGTAAATCATGATTTGTGATGTGATAGAATGGAAATGTGCTAGTTTGGTGAGGTGGCTAAGGCATCAGGTTAGTAACCAGGAGAACAGGCAATTCTAGGTCAGTTTTAGGCACAAAGCCAGCTGGGTGAACTTTGGCCAATCACACTTTCTCAGGCCTAGGAAGGAAGGAAGAGCAAATCACTGCTAAAATCCTTCCAAGAAAACTGCAGGGACTTCTCCAAGTAATTGCCAGGAGTCAACACTGACTCAAAGGCACACACCCAGAATGGAAATAGTATTTCCATTTTTATCATTGCTAATATATTTTGAGTGAACATCAAAGTGTTCTACCTTCATGAAATCATTGAGTGTTGCAAATGTTGGCAAATGTTTAACTCCCAAGAGTCCTGCATGACAAATGTACCACAGCTCAGCATGTGACTTGTTAAGTCTGAGCAGAATCAACGGTAGGAATCTTTAGGCCCGGCCTCTCTCTCTGCCTCTCTCTTTTGTACCAAGTCACCCCAACTTTTCCCCTTGCCTAAACGCTCACAAAAATCCACACACTCGAGCCGAATCATATCTTTAAGCCTCACACCTAAAGGGAATTAAATTATGAGCAAAGGGAGGTAAGAGAAGCCCTCCCTTCAGCAAAAAGGCAACTGCCTTAAGAACTTTTCCAAAAGGAGCAAAAAAAATCAAACTAACATTAAAACATTACATGGCTCAGCTCTAATGTTTATACAACTTTTGTGTAAAAGTAAACATGCATTTAAATTAAGATACTAAACATTCCATATGTAATAAAAGGAAAAAAAATCTGCATATTATTAAAGAGGCAGAAGCTCTAACCAGCAATAAAAGTCAGGGCAAAAGCTAATAAGAAATAAATGCCTCTCATATGTTACACTATGGTCCAAAATCTCAGAAGGTCATATAAAGTGAATCCAAGCAGTAAAACTCAGCATAATGCCGAACACTTTCATAATATGAGAATGTATCTGAAGTTCCAGACTGCCAAAAATACTAATAATGCTTCAGAAACTGAAATGTAATATTATTGCTTCAGCTAGATAGAAATCAAGATAAACATTTTCCTATGTGTTTATTATAATCTCTGTGGGTTTGATGAGAAGACTTTTTTTAAAAATGTGAATATGTGAAAATGTGTCCATATCACAACATAACATTTGAATAGCACAGGGTGGTTGTTGTGGGGAAAATAGGAGGAGGAGAAAGTGTATGGGTTTGTTCAACATCTTGAGCAGTGGTGGAATCCAACTGGTTTTGCTACTTGTTCGGTGCGCATGCATGTGCACCAACCGCTCTGCTGCACAGCTGCTAAAAGGAAAAATACATTCACCAGAGGCAGCCAGGATGACTAGGAAGGCTGTGGAGGCACTCCAAACAGCTGATCCATGCTGATTAAGATAAGGAAAAAAAAAAACCAAGCTAGGAGAGGAGAGGAGAGGAGAGGAGAGGAGAGGAGAGGAGAGGAGAGCCAAATTTAAATCACCACTACCGGTTCGGGAGATCAGGTGCGACCAGGCTGCATTTCACCACTGGTCTTGAGTCATACAGTATATAAAATAAAGGTGGGATCAAAATCTTGGGGAAAATATTGGTAAGATGATGTAACCTCTTTGGTCTCTGAATATAGTGTTGCAATTTTAATTAACTCTTGGAAAAGTAAGAAGGAATGGTCTGTTTCTGCTTTTCATGGTAACATGGAACTTACCCTGCAGTTCCAGTTACTTGAGCAGATGCCTTTAATTTCTCTCACATCTGCAGAAACCTGGGCCAACTCCTTCTCTTGTCCTATCATACTAAGTGTTTCTTCTTTATTACTAGACAAGGGCCACAAATTAGCCAGCAATTTACTTTAGGCTTAATATACTGGCAAGGTTGTATGAAAGGGATTTAAATTGCCCCTGAATAATATCAGTCCTACTGCTATTAATTTCCACTTTTTTACTGCATACTTTAGCTACTACGTGACCTGTGTTGTGTAATGGCAGTTACACTCCAGGGATTAGAGATTAACAACATGTTCTCAGAGTGGTTTATTTTACAATTGCTGGGAAATAAAAGCTGATGGAAAAGAACCACTGTTGAATTACGCTGCCTACACAAAACAATATTTTTTATCATTGATGAAAAGCTTTTATTTTCTTCCTTGTTCAGAAATGTAAGTGTTCTCTTGTAGTGTTAACACAACACAGAAGAGAAGACAGTCTTTTGTGGAAAACAGAGGGCAGGAATATTTCAGCATGTTGTTTGTTGCAAGCTTTTTGAAATTAATTTAATCAGATGAATCTATGTTCTGGATAATTAATACACCATTTAGATCTCAAAAACAGCAGCAAGTTAATGGGGGTTGTATTCAAGATGAACTAAAATCAGCTAGCTCATTTTTAGGAAAATACAAACATTGCTATGCTGGTTTGATTAAGAAAACATTACATATTCCCCTGCTCTTAGATCTGCATTCATGGGTATAAGAAAAAGATTTGTTGATTGTGAATTTGCTATTGTTAAATTGCTCACAGCAACAAATTGGGGGGTGGGGAGAATTAATTACTTTAGTCCTGGAATATACCGGTAATAGAAGTTTGGAACAAGTTAACCTGCTTATTTAGTATAGGATACTCTGTTATGAATACCAAGCAAATAAATATATTGAAGAATTGGTAGCGAGCCAGCAGCCCTGATTCACACTCTGACCATAATTTCATCCAGCCTTCTGCTTAATTTCAAAATCCCACTGCAACCAATAAACTCAAACTTCTAATAAAGACAATCTCTTGGTATGGGAGCTCGGTATGAGAGGAGAGTAAAGAGAATTAAGGAAGGAAGTTTGAGGTGAAGTATCAGGGAAATAATAATGGTGTAGCTTGAGCCAATTCTGATTTTGAGATCATATAACTATGGGGCTGATGTAACAGTCAAAACTTCAAAGAAAGGTCACTTTTTCTGAGGCTGTCATAACTTTGAACTTTCATTAAACAGACAGTTGTAAGTTAAGGATTAACTGTAACAACTTTTAAACACAGCCAATCTATAGAAACAGATGTTCTTAAAATTAACTTCTGAGTCCATTGTTCAAAAATAGCCTTCAAGATGTCCATTGTTAAAGTATTTTGGTTTATTTTGTATTTGTAAATTAGGTTTGAATGTTCTCTCCTTTAATTGTAATCTTTGATTCTTTGTAGTTCTTCATATTGTCTTTTTTTGTCTTATTATATTTTTCAAAAAATAATTCCAAACCATTTTCACACAGAAAAGATTCTTTATAATTAATTCCAAATTATTTCAAATTTATTTGGATCCTTAGTCTATTTGTAATTTTCTAAATTCAAAGTTTTAATTACTCATTTGCTGTTTGTTCCCCACAAAAAATTGTTTTAAGTCCTTAAACTTATATTTAAGACCTCTTTCAGTAAGCACTAAGAGAGACTCAAATCAGTGCTGTGAAATGTATTAATCCATAGATTCCTAATAGTTAATGGCTAATTTCCAAATAATGTAAGCAAGTATGTGAATTCAGTATCCTTTCAAAGGTGTCTACCACAGTTTAACAAGTTTAACATTCCTTGTCTCCTAGAGTTTTAGACCTGCTGGAGAATGTTGTCTTGAAGACTCCTTAAGGGACGATCATAAGGGTCTCCACAAGGGACAATCTGGGTCCCTTGTGAACAATCTGTGTCCAGAGAGGAATTGTGGAGCTGGTTTACTTGCCCACAAGTGCTTAATACACTTTTTTGCCATTTCTTCCTGGGAATCATACAGATTTCATTGCCTTATGCTATAGCCATTGAAAGTATTTCTTTTTGAGTATGTATCTGTATCTCTATTGTAATACAAAAACAGTCCAGAGTTCAAGAGCTGGTTTCCAAAGCACTATTTCTTTCCATTTCTATAGTTTTACTTTGGCCAAGTCTTACAATCTGTACCTTTCTTTAAGTACCATCTCTGAGGAACATTTTTGCTAAATCCTGTGCTTTAGCCTTTCTGTTTAACTATGGAAACTTTATTGCCCAGTGTCAACTTCTCTGCAACTATTAGACAGCATTTCTAGGTTGTCTAAAGCAGTTTTTAAGATAATATCTCAGACAACACCATAAAAACAATAATTATAAACAGTAAACATCTGATTTTTATAAAAGGGTCAACCTACACCTCTTGTCCTGAAGTAGATCATTGTTAAGCAGCTTGTCTTTAACTGTTGTCTACTCTAAAAGAAAACAGCCATTAAGAAGGTCATACTTCTAGCCACTGCCAATCTTAATGCATCAATTGGATTATATTGTGGAAGAGATCACATAAGTGCTTAAATCCTATGACATGTAGAGCATTATAGATTAATGTCAACACCTTAAACTGGGCCTAATACATCAGAGGCAATCTATAATATATTATTAAGTAGTCTCATTTAGCCATCTGACTGAATCATTGAAAAGTTGCATTGTGTCTCTTTTTCATAACTGGTTCCTCTTCCACCATGTAAAGTGAAATAACCCAGATGTGAAATTAGTGGGGCTTGACATACGGAAGAAAAAACATACAGTACATTAGCAATAATGATTTCATTTTGATTAAGTTTGCATAGAAATAAAATTCAGTTAACCTTAGGTGTTTTAACAATGACAATGAGAGTGCCCAGGTATTATTTTATGCTGTTTGTAAGGAAGTAAGTTGACATTGTACAAGGGATTTAATCAAAGTGTACATGACAGTGAATGTGTGCATGTTCTTAATATTTCTGAACCATGCAAACTCAACCATATGTTAATTTACTAGTGAATAATGTATCCAATGACTGCATAAATTGAGCTTCTAAGATGTGAACTTTGATCTGTGTCACTGAAGCTCTACAACAGTATGTTTCCTTTTGGTGCCAGATAAAGGATATTGCTACAGCTGACTGTGTATCTTTCCTTATTGGGAAGTGGACAAAATCCACAACAGAGGTTGGGTTTATCCAGATCTAGGCAAAAGCCCTACTTAACACTGAAATCAATTTGTAAATGATTAATCCTTGGTTTGAAATCATTTTGCTTCTTAACAAGAGCCATGGTGGCACAGTGGTTAGAATGCAGTACTACAGCCTATTTCTGCTGGCTGCCAGCAGTTTGGCAATTCGAGTCTCACTGGCTCAAGGTTGACTCAGCCTTCCATCTTTCTGAAGTCACTAAAATGGGGATCCAGATTGTTGGGG
>JANHFJ010005215.1:112725-124383 GCA_032468195.1 Cerberus rynchops
TATTGTTGTCTTTTATCTGCTGTTCACCGCCCCGAGTCCTTCGGGAGAAGGGCGGTATACAAATTCAATAAATAAAAAAAAAATAAAAATAAAAATAAAAGAAGACCCTTCATCTTCAGATAGCCCCATTTCTTCCTTCCCAGAGTACGCTTCCTGGCGTTGTGTAAAGGAAGCGGGGAACTGCGGTGTTTGTGAGCCCTCAAACTCAAAAGGCCTTCAGCAATTCTTTTTGCTATAGCCTGAGAAATTAACACCCTCCTTTGAGGGGATAGATTTTTCTGCTCATCCCCAGGGCGAAGGCCCACTACAGTGGGGTAAAAGTCGCCTCAGGGGCTTTTCTCTTTCTCCTCAGAGGTTGTTCCCCTCGTGCTTCCATCTCAGGCCTGATTGTGCTGAAGGATAAAATTCCTTCACTGGTGTAAGAGTTGCAAAATGGATCTGGAGGAGATTGCTCTCCAGCGCCCTCTGCCAACCAATCTGCTCTCTGCCTGGTCGCAGTCAGCAATATTTCTGGCCTGCTGGGTGAGGGCTTAAAATAAAACTTCTGCCCTGGGGGCATCCTTGTCCCTGGGGGCATCCATTCTCTATCCAGTGCTTTCTGATGCCTTTTCGCGTCAGCCTCCTTCGCCCTTGTAGTCTTTTTGGAGCTAATGGCTTTTGTTTTTAACTTTGCAGCCGCTCCCGACAGGCTAGATTTGCACTTGAAGGATGCCATCTTTGAGCCCTGAGCCTTTGGTGACAATGTCAGTGTAGTCACACTCATGTGTCTTGATGTATCCTCCATCTTGTGTGAGTCAGCGCTGAAGACAAAGCAGTCTCATATCCCTCAGGAACCCTGCTGCTGTAATACAATGTCTGCTATAATGAACAAGTGAATAGAGGGCAGTCTCACCTCACCAGAGGCCCTGCTGCCTAGGCCTGTGTTTCACAATCAGGAGTTTGCACCGGATGACTGGGCAGTGACTTCCTTGCTGGACATATGGTGGCTATGCCCAACAAGAGGGGAAGTCAGCCATTTAAATGTCTTTTCCTGCTGTCCGGTTCTTCTTGCGAGGGTGGCAACTATGTCCGCTAGGTGGGGGGAGCCTGCCTGCCCACTCGCTATATTAAGGCTGTTGTGACCAACAAGTCAGTTCAAGCCTGTGAAACGGCCTCAATTGGTGCTATCTCCAGTATATGGAGACTTAGCCTGCAAGCACGCTTTACAACTGACAGATGCATCCGATAATTCAGGAATGAGCCCGTTGCTGTCAACTTTGCCTTGCTGGAGTCACCAGTGCAGTTAAAGGCCCCGCCCGATGCTCCGTAGGCATCCTTCTGCTAAATGCAGCAATGTCTTTTTTAATGACCAGTGTCTGGTCACCCTCAAAATGGCACTTCATGCCTAAACTGGAGAAGGGGGGGCGGGTCTGTTGCCGCTTTGTAGCTCAGCGGCTACTGAGGCACTTCAAAAATGGCTGCTGCCTCTTATGGGGTGGGAAACAGTCTACTGGCTAGTCCAGAGACATTAGAGGTTGTGCCCGATGAAATGGGGAGCCTGTCTGCCGGTTAACTCAGCATGCTCCAAATTGCCCAGTGTCTGATGAATGGAGTAGTGCTTGCCGTTTGACGCAAGGCTTCAAAAATGGTTGCCTTCCCCTTACATGGTGGGAACAACCTACTGGCTAACCCAGCGGTGTTAGAGACTGTGGCCGATAAAACAGGAGTCTCTCTGCTGGTTAAATCAGTGTGCAGCAATTTCTTTAGTGCTCGATGAATGGGACGATGCTTGACGTTCGAAATGGGGCATCTAAAATGGCTGCCATCCCTTATTGGGCAGAAAACAGCCTAATGGCTAGACAGCGGTATAAGAGGCTATGCCCGATGAAACAGGAGCCTATCCGCCAGTTACTGTACCGTGCAGCAAATATCTTAGGGCCTATGAATGGGACAATGTTTGCAGTTTAAAATGAGGCTTGAAAAATGGCTGCTGTCCCTTACAGGGAGAGAAACAGCCTATTGGCTAGCTCAGCATCACTGAGATCTGCGCTGGAACGAACAAAGCTGTAAAATGCTGGCCATACGTTCCTCCTTATCTTGAAAGAAAGGTTTAGAGAACCCAAGGAATGACTCTTCTCTTCAGTCTATCTAGAGCCTGGAACAAAATTTTCTACATCTAATTTGAGCTCAGACTGAGTCAAAACTGGGACAACACCAGGAGAGGAGGAATGCCTAAACAAGATTGACAGACTCAGTCTATAGAGCTAGGAGGCAGAGTTAACCCATTCCTTTCCTTGGATTCTCTTTAGCACACTGGAGAACTTAAAATGTCCCGAGGAATTATTCAATTTTTAATATGAAATTTATATCCCAGATTTATATTTTTATTTAAATAAGTTTAAATAATACAAAGATTTTAGTAATTTGATTTTGCTACACAACCAAATTTAGTGAATGAAACAGTATTTGAGGGCATTAAACTGTAGCTGGAAATATATTATGATGAAGTTGATGTAATAATGGAGATGTGTAATTTCTATGAATATTATTTCATCTATTTATAACTTTAAATACTTTTAAGTTTAAAAAAGCAGTTAAATGCTAAATAGAATAGTATGGTATTTTCTCAAGTTGCCTGATTCCAAAGAATTATTGGGGGAACTACGCAGGATTGAAGATATCTGGTTGAAAAGCTGCTGTACCACAAGGGTTTTGGGGAACTTTTATTGTTTCAAAGATTATTTGATATTTCTACAATGATGCTGTGCTATTTAAGAAACACATACATGTTTCCTTGGAGAACTGTGCAGAACTGTCATCTTAACTACTGTATTAATGTAAAGAAATACTTTACATACTTTTATATTTCCTTAGAGAATGAAACTTCACATTTCTTAAATATAGTCTTTAAAATACAAAATAGTATATTTGCAAACCTAAATTCTCATACATATTCCTTCTGTGATCTAAAAAGCATTTTCTTGGAAGATATAGAAAAGCAAATACTGATTTAATTATGGAGAACTTTTAATGCCACACCTAGGACCACTTTGGAACAAAGTAATTACCAGCACTTTAATTACTAAAATAAGAATGTACACCATACATACCTCTTGTGCAAGTTCTTGTGCGTTGGAGATAAGAGGATATGGAGGACTTGCTTTGTTCATATGCACAGTAACAGCATTGTGTATCTTAAAAGCATTTTGAAAGTCAGTATTTTGCACAAGCTGTAAAATGAGAGCAATTTCCTCCTGACTTTGTGGATCTATCAGCGTGTGTTGGACATGCTTAAGAGAACCCAGCAGCTCATCAACCTCTGCAAAGGGAACAGGTGCACTAGTAAGTATGGATATACTAAATATATGAAATACATATTGTTAATTAGCATTATCTCACTATCTACTACAGTTATTTCCTGCAGGAAAACAAAGCAACGGTCTGATGAACTGATTATCCTATAAACAAACCATATAGAATCAGATAAACAAAATCTTATAACAAATTAATTACAAACCAAACTCCCTTGAAATTCATCTTTACTTGATGAAGTATGTTTAACAATAACACAAAATCATCCCATAACATTAGACAAGACCAAAGACTTAAAATATTGAATTTGAAAATTGTCTGCATCCAGCAAAGGTTACAGAGAAAAACATGTCTATGCTCATCTCCAGTGCATCTCTATGGAAGAAGTAATTGGCCAGTGGTCTGAAAGGCTCTTGACCATCTAAACCCCCACCCTATCTTCTTGGTTGAGCAACCCTACAGTGAATATGGAACCCATATCCTTTCCAGTATAGCCCTACAAATACGCATAGATGCAAACTGAGAGGAAAGGAGAAATACACAAACCCCCAGATGCAACGTGTTAATTCATTATGCAGAATAAAATACAAATGCCTCCTATAATTGTTGGAAAGAACTCCAAAAGTCATGCTTTGTTTACCTTACCTTGTTAAATTTATATTACTTCCTTGGGCTTTAATCCTGAGTAAGTTATACTCATTTTCTGATTTCCATTCTTCCAAACTTATATGAGGTATCAATATAGGAAAAGTACTGTCATACTAAAATTTCCATAGCGATCACCAAGAGACCACAAGCTGAGAATATGGTCGTAGGTGGGAATGGAATATCTGCTTCAAGAACCTTTTTCTGTAATTTTATATCACATCTTTGGGAGGTTCTGCATAATCTCAAGAACTATTTGCAGAATTGCTCATATTGGTGCTACTAATTAATTATCCTGAACTTTCAGATATTTTAATATCACCATACTGTGTAAACTAGTTACAGTTTGGAAGGATAATTATGCACTGATGTCAGCAATATCATTATAGTATGTTTTTTAAATGGCTGAAAAGTCAAGGAATTTAATTAGAGAAAGTTAAGGAGGGAGGAAACAGGAAATTCTGATTCATGGCACACCATAAATTCTGAAAAGATAACAGAAGAACATTTTCTCATCAAAATAAAAGAGTTTTATCTCACTTCATTACTTTTGAAAAGCAGAGTTTTAGACATCAAATGTTCATTATCAGGCTTTAGAAGGGTAAGTCAATTCTAAAATTTGATATGAAGTTATTTAAAGTCAAAAGCTTGTCCCTGTCAAGAGTAAAACATTGCAAGGCACAACAGATCACCATTACTTTTTTTTGCCTGGCAACTGATCTCTAATTTTTAATTTAATAAACTTAGGTCAACAACAAGGGTTCTCTCACTGATTTAGAATAAATTTATAAATCTAAAAATAAACCCATTAAAAACAGTTTTTTTAAAAAAAAATTAAGTAAACGCAATGAAAGCAGGCTTAAAATTCTTCCTCATGAACATGTGTTTACAAATACATACAATGCACAATTCATGTTCCAAAATGTAGCAGAGAACAATAAGGATAACACTACAGAAATAAGAGAATTCTTTTTTAGCATGACAGGAAGCCTATTAGCTGAACAGGAAGAAACGTGGCAGGATTATCATAAATAAATGTTACCTAACATATCTCTGAAAAGGAACGCGGAAAATAAATCTACCATACAAAATGAATTATTTTCAACATAATCAAATAAACATATAAAAGGCTTTCTAATAGAGGGAACAATCTACCTCCAAGGCAATTAATTGCAGGACCTGAATATGACTACTGTCACATGACAAATATGCCTTCATGAAAAGTTACTTCTATACCCACAATATACCAGGGATATATAGAAATCATGTATTCTGGACACAAATTCATTTTTCTTATCACTGAATTAGAGTTCAAGTAATACACTAACATCGGAAATGATTCATTCAATTCAAATATGAAGGTGTGAAACATTCCTGATGTACACCAACAATCATACATTCTTCTTTTGTGAAATAAAAACAGTAAAAGATGTTTACATTGTCAAAAATATTTTAAACAATAACAGCTTTCAAAGGAAGTTAATTTTTTTTTTGAAGTTTAACAATGCTGCTGAATGTTGAAAGACAGAGAAAGATGACTGAGAAAGAAAAAATACCTTTCAGATAGTAAATTATAATATAATCTCCTACAAAATAGAAGCACCTTTTACATTTAAAGCCTACAAAGATAAATATTTTTTCTAACTATTGCTGTTTAACTGAATAGCAATATTGATTCTAAAAAGCAAAAAAAGCTATATTTAACCTCTTCTAATAAATGTTTATTAATAGAACTGTTCTCAGTTGTTACAAATTGCTCAATAAAATGAAGTAAGAAATGATAACTCAGTTTTACAATTCACCTATGTTAGGTCTTCTATCTTCAGAGGCCACGAGAATATTTTTTTCCTCCATGTTTCTCTTTTTTCTTTCAAAGTCCTTCCATAGCATAGAATATAGACTGGAATTTCTGGACATTTTTTTTCTTGACATGTAGACACCACTATTATTGAAATTTAATAGTTAAGTTTATAAGATGAGCACAGATCTTCATCTCTGTAATCTCAAGAATATCTCTATGATTTTGTTTTAACTTCATAGGACTATGACACTGGCAGAACCCCGGGACAGAGCCAAACGCCTGTGTGTCACCTGGGTGGCGGCAGGACCCCGGAATGCTGCCGAACGCCCATGCACCATCTGGGCAGTGGTGAGACTTCCGTGAATGCACCGAATGGCCGCTCAGCTGGGAAGCGGGGTTCTGCCAGAGTCTGCAGCGCCCTCTGGCAAACCCCCCTAGGTATGGCAAGCTGCTGCAGCTTGGGCCCCAGTCAGCTGGTTCCCTCGCTAGCTCCAGATGAAGCCGCAGCTCTGTGGCCAGTTGCTTTGCTTTTTCCCTCTTTTGGGAGGCTTACCAAGAGTGAAAAAGCAAAGTGATGGCTGCGAAGCTGCCAGCTTCAGGGAAACGACCCAATAAACAGAAGTGCTGCGCCCAGAAAGAGAAAGGCAAAAATGGTATTTGCATTGTCCTTTTCAGCTGCAAAATCAGCCCGGTGGCCAGGTAAGGTGCGTTGGGCTGCAAAAGAAGCAGCCTGGTGGACAGGTGAGGTGTATGGTGGGGTGGGGTGGGGAAATAAGACACCTCTAAAAAAGAAGCCCTAGCCAGTTTTTGGGGTGTCAAAAGAAAATAAGATATGGGTGTATTTTTGAAGAAACATGATAATAATTAGCTGGATCTTATCAGATCTGGAGAAGAAAATGTTTAATTCCCTGCTAAATCCCTTTCCTTAAAGTATTTGTACAAGATAAAAATGTGGCTTAATGACAAAGCTTTGTTCTCAAGGCTCAAGGATTCCAGACCTATTGAAGAAAAAAATTAAGAGACTTTTCATACCACAGACTGATAGTCTACGAACACATTAAAAACATATCTGTTTGTAACTAGAATAATTTCAGTCACTTTCTACTGCAACCACATAGAAATAATTTCAAGCAGCAGCTGCATAGCTTGTGAAAATCTATTTACAATCTTTCCCTGATGTCTGACACAGCTTTACCCTTTTATTAATGTAGTTCCTAATGATATACGTATAAAGGAAGTCTGAGCAAGCAAGTAAGACAGAAGTTTGAGACTTGTTGAATTTATATGGTTAACAAAGGCACCCAACTAGCAACATCCCTTCACTAGCAACATGCAGTCATTCAGTTAAGGGAATACCAAGGTGATTTGTTCTTAACAATATGATTGATAGGGCAAACCTTCCCCTATTTAAATCACTTTCTTCAAACTGATATTTCTCCTATTTGGATAAGAAAATTATGTCATCCTCCACTCAAAAAAGACTTTTCTGAAGCTGATAATCTTTAATGGCAAAATTTTTAAAAGGGGTTGAGGCACAATATTTTTCACAATACTAGAAACATTCCCAAGGATGTATTTGGAAAATGTAGAACAGAAAATAATCTTTTTGACCTCTTGCCCATACCCCCACACAAACCACCAGGAAGAGGTTTTCTAGTTAGAAAAAGGACATGAAAACTGTCTTGCGCTAGTTTATAATTGATATGGTGGATTTACCTATGTTACTATAGTAATACTATTATATTTCTATAAGTAAGCAATAATACAGAATCCAGCAAAAGTATACATAAAAATTCTTCAGGACTTATTTGAAATTCTTAAAAGGATGTTTGTAGAAAACTATCTTTAAATAGAAAGAGATTTTACTATACGAAACATTACTTGCTTAGAGATAATAAGTAGTAAACTGAGTAAAATGCATTATTGTTTAACTTAGTTTTTGAACTTTAAAATCAAGTAATGAGTAAAGTGCTCAAAACAGTTCTGTTTCTTGATCTTTTGCTGAGAACCTCCCCCCCCCCCAAAAAACCTAATTCAAATCCTGAACAATAATATATTCAAGTAATCCAAAGCACAAATCAGGTACAGATTTCAGGCCTGTGTAATCCTTCAGATCAGGGATGTCAAACTGGATTTCTTTCAAGGCTGGAGTTCTCCTCTGCAAGCCAGCCAGGAGGGTGGAAGGTGTGGAGTGGGACGGACACCTCTTTCAGCACCCTGTCGGCCCAAACAGGATATAGAGGGCCACATGAGGTCCTCCGCACTCCATTTTCAGTCTGGACAGCCTCCTGCAGCACTTTGCCAGTCAAAACAAGGCACAGGGGGTCTTACACACACACCGCACCCTATTTTGGCTGCCAGAGGCACCGTGGGCCAGTGCTTTGCTATTTCCAGACCAGCTTCATGGGCCAGATTTAAGTAGATTTAAGACCCCGCGGACCACGAGTTTGACACTCCTGCTTTAGATTCAGCTCCACAATAGTGCTTCAGACTCAAAGGGGCACACATATAATACCTGACTGTAACTTTTGACATAGCTCTACTTCTTCTGAGGATCATGCAGCAACTGCAGAGTACATACAAATGTTTCCAGGAAAAAAAATCTTTTTCCACAGTATTTTCAGAACACTGCATAGCCCAAACTGATTTGTCTTTCAAAAGTTGCAATTTGATCATGTAAGTGTACAATCTTTGGTATTTTTAGTTTCCAAGATTTGTCATGAGTATCTTGCTGTATTATTGTTATACCTTTGAGATCTATACAACGGCTTAATCCGAGCTTTCCGACGTGCAGTGAAGACCCATTTTTTTTCAACTAGCCGGCCTGGCCTGATGCCTAGGGTTTTATAAAATGTTTTTAAATTTTTTCTAAACTTTTAAATTTTTTTAACTTTTAAACTTAATTTTAATTAATTCACAGCTGTATAATTCTTTTAAATTGGTTTTTAGTTTTTGTTGTTCTATGTAGTTTTTAATTGCTATACACCGCCCCGAGTCCTTCGGGAGAGGGGGCGGTATAAAAATGCAATAAATAAATAAATAAATTACATTTCCAAACAGATCCAATCAGCAAGCCATTAGTGATGAATAATGAAAGATGTAGTTCAGGGCCACAAGTTTTCCAATCTTTCCAGTGTGTGCTGGTCCCCTTCCAGTGATAAAGTGGGAAACCATGAATTCACATCCATCTTAGCCAAGAAAGCCAGTTACTTTCTTTCAGCCTAACCCACCAAACAAAGTTGTTGTTATGGAGAAAATAGGAGGCAGTATGCTGCTTATGTTTGTTGCCTTGAGTTATTTGTAAAATAAATAAATAAAGGGAAATAAATGAATAAATAAATATTTAGCAAGTCAAGACCTGTTTGTGCAATTAAATATAGCCATTAGTAAATTGTTCTGCTGCACCACTACAAACAGCAGAAACAGAGCAGACATATCAAATTTCCTCCAGCAGCCTGGAAATGAGGCAGCCATCTTCTCTGTATTTACTTAGAACACCCATTAAAGAAACCAGAACAATTGAGAGGCACCCAGAACCGCCAGGCTCTGAGAAGGGAAAACGTCTCTTATCCTGTGCTGATAGGTTGCTTAGCTATCTTTTTCAAGGAAGAGAGAACCAATAGGAGATTTATGTCTTTTCCTCGAATTCTAAATATAACCATATAGGGATAAGTTGTATTCTGAGTTGCTGTCATCGTTTATTAATAGGTTGTTGCAGGAAGGCAGATTTTACTCAATGACCAGGACAAACTTCCAAATAGGAAGACCAGTTTGAGAATGGAACCAATTACCTCCAGAGACAATATCTTCCTCTTTGGATGTAGTCAAGTAACAGGCATCTTTTGGGAATGCTTTAAATTGCATTCTTGCAACAAAGAATATGTTGGAGTGATGACATAAATGATGCCGGCTTATTCTGAGATTGTATGGATCAATGAGGGTTCTTCCATCTACTGAGATACATTGGGAGAAATTATCTATCATTATTATTGCTACTGCTGCACTATAAATTTTCAGGAGTTTGGCTCCAAACTGGATATAACTTCTTTTGGAAGGAGGCCAATGGAAGCTGATTGGCATTTTATAATAGTTGCATTTGTTCCTAAATATATAGACAGAACACACCATAATACTGCAGAACACTACCAAAGCCTTGCCTTTACACCAGGTAATAAGGGATGTGGATTCCCATTACTTACAAAGTATAATACAAATGACTAGCCAGAAGCTAAATTAGCCAGATTAGAATGTAGAGCAATATGTGACTTTTAACTGCAATCTATCTCCTCCTCTTTGGAATATACATTCCTCAATTCTTACCATTGGCTACATTGGCTAGGCTCCTGAAGCCATTACCCAAAACCTTTGGAGGGCTTCTATTTAACAACTGGCATGTATTTATAACAGTTGCAGCACCCCAAGGTCATGTGATCACCTTTTGCAAACTTCTGACAAGCAAAGTCAATGGGAAGTCAGATTCACTTAACAACCAGTTACTAACTTAAAAGCTGCAGTGATTCATTTAACAATTGTGGCAAGAAAGATTGTAAAAGGGAAAAAACTCACTTAACAATTGCCTTGCTTAGCAGTAAAAATTTTGGGGTCATTTGTAGTCATCTTGAAGACTACCTGTACATCAGTTCTACGTGCCCTTTTTCTTGCATGTCCTTCATGTAATAGATTTAATGTTTATGTGTATTATATGGGGTCTCTGTGTTTGCAGTTTTGATACATTCCATTTTATCCTCAGAGAACAAGGTTGGGATTGGTTCTTTTATTTTGAAGTTTAGCAATACTTTGTGTAGTCTCATAAATTTCCTATGTGCTTGTTCCACAGCACAGTATTAATCATCTATAGATTACAGGGCTACAATAATACTTTGTGGTGAGCATGCCCCTATAAAAGAAAACTTGTTCAGGAACTAGTTGAGTTCCTGACAGATTTATCTTCCAACCAATCTGAATTTATATATCTAATAAATTGTATATTATTAGTTATAGGTTATTAGTTATAATTTTAAGTAAAGATGAACCATTCCTTTTACATTATCTGCCTATTTTACTACTGTCCAGTCCTCTTGTATTGGCTCACTGACCTTCCTATGTAGCAGTCCAACTGCACTTGCTAGATCAGGTTTACTCAAAGTTACAAGGCACAATAGTTTTCCTTTGGCGCCCTATACACGACAACTTGTTTTGCTTTCCATCTTTGTTTAGGCATCCAACTTTCATGGGGATACTTCGTAGCTTCACTGAGACTTAGAAACCTAATTAGCCACATTATCTTTGTTTTTGACTAAGCAGGCTTTCTTTGCTTTTGTTCTTTCTTATTTCAGTTGAAAATAATGGCTAACATGCCCACAATATTTCATTTCCACTTCTTTATTCTCCAAGCTGTCTATTACACATACAATTAAATCAACATAACAAAGAATATACACGTGTAGTCCATATTTAATTGCTGTGTGTAAATCATCATCATCATCATCATCATCATCATCATCATCATCTTCATCATCATCGTTTTAGCCATTGTCTATCTACTGCAGGATGAAGGCATTTTCCGCATGTTTCCAACCAATACAGTTCTTAGCTTTCTTTTGCCAGTTGGACCCGCAATATTGACTGATGTTGTCAAATCCATCTTGTTTTAGGTCTCTTTCGTGGATGCTTTTTATCAAGTGGGATCCATTCTATGACTTTCTTGGTCCACCTGCCATCAGTTTTTCTTGCTATGTGACCAACCTATTTACATTTCAATTCTTTTACTCTCTTGATTATATTGTATACTTTCATTTGTTCTCTGTTCCATGTGCAGGTCTGTCTATCTTGTCTTGTAATGCTGAGCATGTATTTTTACATGGTTCATAGGTAATTATGGACCAGCATTTCCTTAATCAAAGTTCATGTTTTCAACATTT
>JANHFJ010005215.1:159407-170711 GCA_032468195.1 Cerberus rynchops
CCGAAACGTTGCGAAGATATTCTCAAACTTACACGGGAAAAGACCTGAACAGACCTAGACCTGCATGTCTGCACCCGTGAAAATCTACAAAAACAAACACACACACACACACACACACACACACACACACACCACACACAATGCCTGGATGACTTGAGCAGCTTTATACTGGGAATGAAAAGAAGAAGGGACAGGAGGAAACCCTAGGAGCATCCACAGCTTAAAAGTTCTGCGTTGAGTAATGAACCTTAAATTTGGAATGGACATGATGCTTCAATAGGGAATGGAATTGCTGCAAAACTATATAACTACTCAGAAAACCTATAAAAAAGACATTTCAAACATCTATGAAAATCCATCTAGAAATCTGTTTGCATTAAACAATATTAGCCTTGAAGATAGATAAAAAGGAGTTAATCCAAATTGTTGAATTGAATTGAATTATTGGAACTCTCAATATCCAAAGTGGTTTCTTAAAAAAATTAGTTATTTCTTGTTTCAAGGCAGAAAGGAAAGAAGGTTAAACAACTTCTCCAATAAAAGCTACTTAATCCTGCTGTCCTATTTTGGTATTGAGGGAAAAGCCCAAGGGAACAAGTGGTAGGATAACCTTTCCATCTTTCGTTCTTACTTTTTCAGTCCCTGTAATTGAAAATCTTTCTACCAATTAAACAAATGCACTTCAAAAAATAAATTACCTGAACAAATTTACTTTCAAACACAGGAGCAGATTTCAAGGGAATATATTCTCCTCTGTCAAGAACTTTCTGAAGATCTCCCATAGCAGGTTTGCTGATTTGTAGGATGTGTTTTTAAAGCTTTTAAAACTGGCAGCTGCTTATTATACCTAAACACAAGACAAGAACAAACGGTACTCTTACAGAAGAACTATTTACTAATGGATATACTATTGCATCTACTATTTTAGACTATTGGAGAAAGTGCTATGGGAGCATTGATTTTCAAAAACCCTTTGAAAGGCTTATCATGCATTGGAGTCCATTACTATCCTGAATTTTTAGGGATAATTTCTGTAAACTCTAACATTTGGACATTCAGGCATGTTATTTTAGAGATACTTGCTGCCATTATGCTCCATCTGTATAAAGGTGGAGTTAAGGATTCAGAGATGAGTGATTGCTTTGAGAGCTTTCAGATAACTCCACATTTTAGTTTGTAATTTTAATCTGTCTTATTGTTTTTGTTTCTATATGTTTTATTGTATTGTAAGCCGCTCTGTGTTAGCTCACTTTGAGAGATAAACCGATATAAATTTGATAAAGTGGGCCACTAAAATGATCTATTAGGAAAGGCAAATTATTTTATGAAAATTAAGACCTGGTAATATAAAAAGAGATTGTAGTTTCAGCAGTGTTGGAGGTGATACTCTGTGGGGAGGCCAAGCCTTGCAGCAAATATAAAATTATCAGGGCAGATACTCAACAGCTAGATTGAACTGAATTCAGCAAATGCTCTTTTGGATAATTCACATCATTCACAGAGAATTTCTCTATAGAGCCATGCATTTTATAAAGCATGTTTGATTTGTTTATAGAGAAATGGGCAAATTGTTATTTAGATTATGCATTGTTTTCACTGTACAGTGTATTAATTTCTCATTTATATTTGCTGAGACAGAGTTTTTATTTACAGTGTTTACAAGTTCATATATTGGTTTGAAAAATGGGTTTTTGTTGGATAAGTTCACATAAAAAAGTGTACATGCCAAACACATTTTTATCATTCTGTTTTGGTTTTAAGCAACTAATAAGCCAATCCTCCATAAGCAGGTAAAGAAATTTTCATTATTGAGGTTTAAAATATTATTTTAGCCTAGAATTAGAAAGATGGCAGGCCAATAAGCAAACATATACTGTATGTATATGTATATCTGTTACATTTCCACAATGAAAAAGTTACCAATTTCTAATAATTTCTCCCCTTAAAGGGAGTTTCCATTAGGGGAGCAGGGTGGGATGTGCTCAAAGAAGTAGGGAAAGCAACTGAAATCATATGATCAAAACTCATTTTTAAAAATGTGTCCCAAATGCAATGCACAAAAAAAGAGACTATTGCAAATGCCATCTTAAATTTTTGGAATCCCACAGTGGATGGTTTGGCTACTAAATCTTATTTTTCTTTCTCTTTTTTTTATAGGCCATTGGCTTCTTAAGATGAACAGTTAAAAAAAGCCCAACAACACTCTCCCCCCAACAGTTTGTAATGGTCCATTAAAGGTCCAATGGGCCAATAAAGGTCAAGAAGCAAGTGCTTCCTTATAGAATTTTCCAAGCAATCATTGGCATTCAGACGTGAGATAAAGTTGTGTCACAATAGGAGCATATGCAAAACAGGATAGCTTACCTGACATCATGCAGTAAGATACAGCTAGAAATGACAGGTATTGGTAAATATAAGAATCATGGAACTGGTTGTTAGGAAATGGCTACATGAACCTCTTTTTGGTGCCGTTGCTTTCTCGGTCCAGGGCCCTTTTTAATTTGTGCATGAGAAACTCCAAATTAGAAACTTCACTGTTATCTGATATTATTCATTAGCTTTGACACAACGTTTAATACTTAGTTCTTTATACATTCTGTTTCGGCACATACACATTTACTTCAGAGTGAAATATGTTGAAGAGCAGAATGAACCAAAATATCAACATTTTCAACTGTTTTTGACAAAGCTAGAAATGAAGAAAATAAATACTGAAATCCTTGAGACAGCAAATACATGGTCAGTAACGCATA
Source organism: Cerberus rynchops (assembly GCA_032468195.1). Taxonomy (NCBI): domain Eukaryota; kingdom Metazoa; phylum Chordata; class Lepidosauria; order Squamata; family Homalopsidae; genus Cerberus; species Cerberus rynchops. The sequence continues at coordinate 162,161 of JANHFJ010005215.1, forward strand.
GTAAGCATTATCCCTGCACACTGTCATAATTGGATTGCATTGTGAAATTCTTAGAAGTATACCAAGTTCCTTGCTCAGTTCAGAAATGATTACCAGATACAATTCAATAAAATGATCTGAATAGAGATGTGAGAAAGAATAGCTGAGGACATTTAATCTCTCGACTATCTTCAGTGTTGAAGGTTACACACAATTATCTTGGCCCAAACTGATGATAGTATTATTTAGTGGCAACCTTTTAATGATTGAAAAACCCTCCAGGATTAATGGTGAAGAATACAACGAAAAATTACGGTGTGTGTGTGTGTGTATCTTACTGAGTCGTTCAGCGTTCTAACTCCTAAATATGCTTACAGAATTAAAATAGCTTGTACTCAAGCTATTTTGTTAAAAACGGGCCATAATCAAAAATCTGAAAGTTCATAATATTAAGATTAAGAGCATTTAGAAAGTGTCATAGTAAAATTATTCAATATACAACAATTCTTACACAAAACTGTATAGGTTGTCTGCATGTTCCTGGATTTTTCTCTGGAGAGGAGCAAACAGTGGATACAAGGAAAAAAAGATTTGAAAAATAAACCAACCTATCCAATTCCAGCATGTTCTGAGACAATAATGCCTTATTAGCATATTTGTGTCAGACAAAGGAATCACTACATACATTGTTTGCTTAACCTTTTCATGGTGAGACAAGAAAGTGTTTTCTCCAAGAATCATAGCAAAAATTAAGTTCCTGAGTATGTTTGGAAAGGTAAACATTTCTGTATACTAGGCACAGCGTCAACATCATTTGGCTAAACTTCAGCAAAAATTAAAATTAAAAGTATCTTTTTAAAAGCAAGTCTGTAAATTAACATACCAGTTTGGTACTTATTAAACTCATGCTATATAAAAATAGCTTGTTAGATGTTAAAATGCATGCTTGAAAAACAGTCTGCAGTAATTGCCCGTTCACCATATCCTTAATTTCAGACTTTACTTCCGTGGAATAGATTCTTAATAGAAAGTTAGCGCAATTATTTTTTCATACGATTTTGATAAGGATACAGTTAAGATTTCCTTGATGAGCACAGGGTGTATTGTAATTATAGTGAATTGTACATCAGTCTTTGTTATTGTCCAGAATTCCAAGTAGTGTCCTCCAATCGTAGATTGTTACTGTAAGTTTTTGCAAGAGCTCTATGGGTTCATTGATGTAAAGTATAACTTTACAATTCTTCAAAACAACACAGCTAATGGAAAATGTCTTGTTCTTGTAAGAAAGTTTCTTGTTCTTGGAAGAAGAGATAACAAATTAAAAAAAACCTGACTATATCTTCAGTTAGAGTGAATTTTGGGAGAATTGCAAGCAAAAAAGCAACAGAAACACTAAGGTGGTTTTCTGAAGGAACTTGGGTAAGGGAACCTCAGTTTGCAGGTCACAGATTGGGTGCTTGGAGTACATATATTGCTACCTTCTCCAATCTCGCCTCCTCCACGATCCACTCCTTCAAATAATAGTAACTTCATTTAAAGACTTGCTCGCTCTGCTTTTCCCCAGTGCTGTTGTTTGCTTCCACCTAACACAATTCTTGGTGTGAAAATGGGAGTGGACAGTGACATTCAATACAGTCTTCATCCTGTATGTTACAGATGACATGCTACTTCCATCCAGCCACTTCAAGTGTTATAGAATTGACAAGATAATTTGCATTTTTGACCTCAGATGTTTCCTTTTAAGTGATTAAAAAATAAATCTCTTGTAAATATTGATAGTTTTTGGTTATATGCAAGTTGTATCTCTAAAAGTAAGCCAATGGTTCTGAAAGGTTGCATCCTCGGTTTCCTTTCCATCTTCCATTATTTTTCAAGACCCCAAAGCACTGCTAGGATATATCAAGGGAAAAAAATGTTTTTCCTCTTTTCTATTTGTCTTAGAAAGGTTGTGCTAATAATTCTGATTCAAGGTTGTACAGAGTTATATGTTGTGCTCAGGAATGCTACTTTGTTTCTTTAGGCAAAAGGTGAGAGAGAGCTATGCTGAAAGAAATTAAAAGCTCATGACTAAATGATTTTCTTGGTGCAAAGAAAGCTCCAAATGAAAAAATATTTCCACAAAACATGTCATGTTTGCCAGGGCTTACATCATCCTCATTTTTCGGAAGAAAGAAGCAACTGTTAGCTTTGTAAATCACTGATATTCAGGTGTGATGATGGAAGTCAGAACTGATGGAGAAGGACACTTTCTGCACATTAATATTAAAGGTGTTATACTTATCAAAGACTATAGAAGATTAGTGAATGTGATCCATCCAAGTGAAACATTTAATCTCATCAAGAAACAAAATACAAATTTCAAAGGCAGAATTTGATCACATTTATGACATATCTTTTAATATTCCATTCAAAATTATGGGCATTCTTAAGCATAAATGGCTAAGATCTTTGCTTTCAAACTCAATCAACCACATTCTATTTTCACTTTTCTCTGACAGACGAGTTGAAGAGTTTATTATGTTAGTAATTTTCACAAAGAGCACTAAACCATTTTCATATGATAATTTTCAGTTCTAGTCAGTTCCCATAAGAGTTGAACTAATGACATAAGAAAGACTGGCATCTATTAGCAAAACTATTACTTTAGCCATCCAGTTCTCTGAAAATGAAGTATTACTTCTTTTGTATATGACATAAAGGCTGACAAAATTTAATATCCTTCTGCAAGAGAAAATGAGAAATATAATTGTTACAATAATGCTATATAAATAGGTCTGGGGTAAAAGTGGTTATTCATTCTGTTCACACACAGCATTTTTATTTTTTTCACACATAGGTGACTTCTTTAGTGACTAGAAAGGATTTTTATACCAACTGATCCATACAGAGAGAGAGGGCACAGCTAAATTTCAGAACTGAACAAGGGATGCTGAAAAAGAAATCTTAAGAGAATGTAAAGACAAAAAGAATGTATGAAAGGACATGTTAGAATTACATTATATTATTTAAAACAATAACAATATACTTTATTATCCTAATAGCACATCGTCTAGAAAATGGGTAGAGGACCAATGGTCCCCTACATATTGGACTACCAATCTCATTACAATTGATAATGGGCTGCTAAAGGCTAGCAACTGGCAGACCATATACTTTCTGTCTTGATCTAGAATTAAGGATTACTGAACCCTTAAATTCTGTTAAAATTGAACTATTATCAAAGTATACAAAGGACGGCAGTGTTTGAACATTATTTATAGAGATAGTCTTGACTTATGACTAATTTAGCCCAGAATTACAGTTATGAATTATTATAAGTCAAAGCATCATGTGATTGGACCTGATTGCCCCCCTTTTTATGATAGTTGTTAAGCAGATGCAGAAGTAATTAAGTGAATGCCACAATCACTAAGCAAATCAGGTCTCCCCTGTATTGTTTTGCTGGAAACTAGAAGTGAATGCCAGAAACCAGCCCAAAAAATATAACAAATTGCAGTCACGTAGCCATGGGATGCTGCAAACAGCTGTAAAGATGACCCAGTTACCAAATACCCAAAATGTGATCACGTGACTGCAGGTGGTGGTGGTGGTGAAGATGGTGCTGTGGCCATCATAACTGAACAGTTGTTAATTGACTGGTTGTAAGAATAGCAGTAGCACTTAGACTTATATGCCACTTCACAATGCTTTACAGCCCTAAGCAATTTACAGAGTCAGCATATTGCCCCCAGCGATCTGGGTCCTCATTTTACCAACCTTGGAAGGATGAAAGGCTGAGTCAACCTTGAGCCAGTGAGAATCGAACTGCCAAACTGCTGGCAGCCGGCAAACAGCAGATTTAGCCTGCAGTACTGCATTCTAACCACTGCGCCATCGCAGCTGTACTATCTATATTGACCTGTCACTATTAAGAAATAACAAGAAGTTTTTCAGGACTATTAGCTTATTTCACATCTTCAGTGAGGGACCTTCTGCAAACTCTTGTTTTTTTCCAGAAATAATTTCTGTTGCTTGATTAGATCAGTATTTCTTAACCTCAGAAACTTCAAGATGGGTGGACTTCAACTCTCAGAAGTATCCAGCCAGCATAGATTATTATTAGCTATTTATTTTGCTCCTCTCCCTCAATGTTACTCACCCCTTTCCTTCCATTCATATAGTGTTTCCCTATAGTTTCTCTATATAATTTCTCTATATTGAGTAATTGGCCAGTACATAGCTTAACATTCATTATTTCATCAAATTTCAGCTGTTTTTCTTAGCCTTGCCAAAGTGGCCTGACTTTTGTTATCTGATGATTTTCCTGATGGCAGTTGCAATATCAGAGCTAATATGAAGTTAACAAGTAGTTAATATAATTAAGGTATTAGTGATAGATGTCTCAAAAGCACTGTTTTTTTCAAAAGGCAACTGCACTGTTTTTCTTTGAGCAAGAAGAAGACACTTTGCTTCTCATTCAAGAAGCTTCATCAATTGTGACTAGATTGTGGGAGATGGAATGATAGGTTCTGATATGATGGTGGGGTGGAATGGAAGGATTATATTTCTTTAGGGTCATCTCGTCGTTAGCACTCTCTCTGAGAACTGTTGAGTCCACTTGGGGGCTTATTTGCTGTAACTATGTTCCCTTAGAACACAATGCTCTATATATCTATTCAGAAGTGAAGGAAAAGTAAAAAATGCAGAGAAAGTATAACTGTAGAATATAAATATAAGGTGAAATGTAAGCTAAGTTTCAGAGAAGAGATATTAATAAGCATAAGGAAGAGACCTGTCAACATGTGTAGAAGAATAGCAAAAAACTTACTTTAGCACAGGAAACAGTGAATGAACATGCCAGTGTGTGAGAACTACGAAATACAAACAAAAAGGCATTTTTGATGGGGAGCAGAATTTATAGAAATACACAGAAAAATATCAGAATCAACAGCAATGATGATGGCCCAAAGAATCAATCTGGATTAAAGCCATTTGTAAAATAAAATCTTTGAAATACAAAATGAGATTAAGTAGTGATTTCTTCCTAAGAGTTATATAAATGTCTTTGTGCTATTATCAACAAGTTGTGATATTCATTTGTAAAAATGTATTTTACCTAATTTAAACAAAAATGAAAAGCATCACATTTTTATAAATCTGCATTCTTGTAAGTGTCCTGTTTAAGAAAGCACACTTCTTTTATTTCTAATTTGGTTATGATGTTCAGTGAAGACAGCAGATAAATCAAAGGAGTTATTGGAGGGCAATTATCTAACTCTGGCTAACTACTGACATTAAGCTAAATAGTGTTAAACTTTCATTACTATACTTCTTCTAGAGAAGAAATGTTCACTGTCATTGCTTGATTTATTTCCAGATGGAAATAGGATTGGGATCAGTCATAAAGTGCCATGGATAATATCAAATCAGTTTAAAGCTCTACATTCTACATTGGATAGTATTTTTACTAGCCTTAATTCTAGTCTAGAACAAGATACATTTCTCATTTCACCATATTTTTACAGCTTATTAGCAGTGAATGTTTTCTTAAGGCAAACTATAATTTATGTACCTCTTTATGGAATTTTAAAAAAACAAGTATTTTAAGCAGTCATGAGAGCAATAAAGCTATGTAAGGGGAAGACTTGAACTCAAAATATTTTTTCACTACGCAGCATCCTGAAAGCAAATTTTGCAGTTATCTCATATTAAATTTATTTCTTTCACTTCTTAGTTTACACCTAGAAGTGTCACATTATGCAAATGACTATGGATCAATTATACTTAACTGCAATAGTGTTCCTGAGGCATATAATTTTAAAAAAGTAGAAATATTCTATACAGTAGTTAAACATTTTATTTCATTTATGTCATTTCTTAGATGATTTAAATCCTATATTTTTAAATTAATCTGTATTGATGATGTTCATAAATCATACCATTAAAGTATCTCCCATGGGTTGCGGTTTTAAGATTACTCAAGAAAAATAACACAACCTTATTAAAACCTTTTAAATTCACAATTTATGCATCGGTGGTTTTTTTCCTCCAATATATTTGTGCTCATTTAATTTTTGAACCGTGGTGTCCTTTCCCCAAGACTGAAAACAGGCTTAACACAATCACCTTTTAAATAATGATTCAGGATTTTTTTTATTCATTTAAATTTCAGTATCATTACAGAAAATGTTATGGTACAGAGTTGTTTAACATTAGTTTTTATTTCTTATTTAATTTCCACATGAATGCTGGTAACACTAATATCTGTACAAGATCAGTCTTTGATTTTTTTTAAAGATTTTAATTCTGTACATTTTAAATGTATTGGTTAAAAAGGCTGTCAGCACTTAAGGAAGCAATTTTTTTTTTTGTTGTTTGTTTAAACAAAAGGTATCCAGTTACTGCCCAATAGTACTGAGCTGGGTGGCTGCTGGGATGACAGGTATCCCTGAACGCGCAGCAAGGAGGAAAATCTTGGGGCTTGATCGGGTTCCCAGGACAGCCACTCTGCTTTTGGCACTGTGCACATCAACACGAGATACGATAAAGAACAAGCAGAAGCTCTCGGTGAAGCAGTTATGAAGCATACTAATAAGGGAAAATCCAAGTGTTGTCTACACTAGTATAAATAAGCAGACAGCCTTGTTTTAAGAGCATAAGTAGTTGAATCTTAAAGATGAGAAAAAACACAAGTTCTGCAGGCACCTACCGCTGTCTACTAAAAGCTACTGCTATTGGAACTAGCATTGAACACACAAAGCAATTGCAAGAAATGAAAAAGTTGCTTTGATATAATCAGAATAAATTCTTTTAAGATTTGTTTTTGAAGTTTTTTTAAAAGGTATTTATTTAAATCCATTTGAAATATAGTTCAAGGTGTTTATACTGATCAACTTTTATCCAATTCAGAAAAACTAGCTGTGCCGTTGCATATTACAGGATACAGTCAATGATATGTGGACATGCATCAAAACTTTTCTCCTGCTGGTAACATCATAGTCTTCCAATGACCATGACGTCAACCACCTCTCCCTTATGAAGTTCCACATACTGCTCTGTCTTTGGAGGTAGCATCAACAGTCCATTGGCACTGCGCATACTCATCAGACGACTGCTCATCTGATTCCCTGTAGAAAGCAAAAAAGATTCATTAGCAGGGCAAATGCCATTGGCGAAGAAATGAATTATCAGCCTTTCCCCCAAAATTCTTACAGCGCAATATTCATTTCCATTTTACCAAACAGCATTATAATATGGGGTTGAACTATCCCAATATTTATAAAAAGTAACCTTTTAAATCTTAAACAACAATTTCCCTTTTAAATTATCATCTGAGAACTGCATACTGGCCATGGGTATGAACAACCCAAAAGTTGGTAGGCCCTAACTACAAACCACCTTTTCAAAGAAGTTGTCTCCTGCAGTAAAGCAAATGGCTTAAAAAGTACCAACTATGGTTAATACAGTCCTGTATCTATTGCTACAGTATAGAGTTTATTAGTGATCAGGTCCAATATTCTTTCTCATCACAGCCTCCTAGATTTGATAGGAAACCAAAGCACAGTGCATAACATCATATAACTATTTTGTGAGCAGCATACAGATATTACCAGTAGCCACTGAGAAGCTTACATTATTTTATTTTGGTAACCCGAAAGGATTAGGTTTTATGATTTAGTCTATTGAAAGTTAAACTGGTACATATCTCTTTATCTTGTGGCAATCCATTACAAGGATTAATTATAGTAATTGTATTATAGACTTTAAAAACAGGTGGTGAATAATAACATTGCAAGTTATTATAATAAATGGAATGACATTTCTAAAATAATACTATCAAAATAAACTTCTTGGAATACAAATTAACATTTAGATATATGTATCTGATTTATTTCTAGGATGCACTGGTGATAATCTGACTTTTGCATTGGGCAACACATGTCCAGTTTGTCAAGGTGTGGCTCTTCTCTTTTCACAATACAGTAATGTTACCGCAAAATCATCTCTTCATCATTTTAATTCAGGACTTTTCAGTCGGGTTTTTTTCTTTGAGAGACACTTGGAAAAATAAGCAAAACACGATTAACCTATTTTTCTTTTACATGGGAATATAGCAAACCTGTTTATTGAATCAGATCATTGGTCTGTCTTGCCTAATGCTGTCAGTGCTAATGGATTTTTCTAGGATATTATTAGGATTCTTTTCAATTAATTCCAGGTGATGCTGGGATTGAATCTGAGAACTTCGGCAAAATGTGTGTTCCACGCTGAACCACTCATCCTTTAAGTATAAACTCATTTAAAAGTATTCACGGCTTGATGCTTAAAATGCCATTTTCTTAACATAAATGATCTATTACAGCAGGGGTCGGGAACCTTGGCTCTTTCATAACTCATGGACTTCAACTCCCAGAATTCCTGAGCCAGCATGCAGGGGTCGGGAACCTTGGCTCTTTCATGACTCATGGACTTCAACTCCCAGAATTCCTGAGCCAGCATGCAGGGGTCGGGAACCTTGGCTCTTTCATGATTCATGGACTTCAACTCCCAGAATTCCTGAGCCAGCATGCAGGGGTCGGGAACCTTGGCTCTT
>JANHFJ010005215.1:170811-183930 GCA_032468195.1 Cerberus rynchops
GCTGTACACCGCCCCGAGTCCCTTTGGGAGAGGGGGCGGTATATAAATTAAATAAATAAATAAATAAATAAATAAATTTACAGCATGAAATGTTGGATATCTAAGAAAAACATGACTTTGTGAAGTGTTTTCTTTCACAAAGAGAAAAATAATTGAGTTATACTTAAATGGTAGAATCTGACTAACTGGACTTGGAAAATCAACAGGTTGGGCCTGGTTAGTACTTGGAGGTGAAATCCCAAGGCTGACAACTATTCTGGAAGAAGGTACAAGCAAGCCATTTCTACGTTTCTTACAAGTAAGCTGCAGGTACATGCCCATGAAATAATCAACAATTGGGCTTTACTCAATCGAGACTTTACATGATCTTTAGAGTAAAATGTTACAGAAAACAAGATTCTAATGAATGTGAACTTACTGTGATCAAGCTGTATGCTGTTTGCATCATTTTTGCTCCTCCCCTGTTTGTTTAATTCATTTGGGAAAGTCTGTCTAGTATTTTGCACATAGCAGGCCTTGTTGCTTTTCTTACAAGACAGATTCAAACACCAATGCTTGTTCTTTTTTATAGTCCTTGTTTATAGAATTGTTTCAGAACAAAAAGTTAAGAGCTGCAGAAAGTAATTATAAGCAAACTGTTCTACATTTTCTTACAAGTCATGGTACCAAGAAGAGAGAAAAAAGAAGCAAATGTGTGTATCACATTTCTGCCATCCTGAATTATCACATGTGTTGTTCTTCATTTGAACAATTTTAAATAACATTTTTTTAAAATGAAGAGCAATGCACAATGATAACCCAAGGGGGCAGAAAATGTGTACACATATTTCCTTCTTCTTTACCTCTTCATGGTGTACATTGAAGGGTTTGCCCCAAGGTGTAAACAGCAAGTTAAGCTTGTTTTAGTTTTCAAAATGAACATTTTCCCCAATCAAATCAAGAATCCAGATGAAAAATTAAAATACCTATTTCATTCTCTAGCCAGACAGCTGTTTCATGAATTTTTATATCATAAAGCACCAATTTTGTTAGTTACTTAGTACTTAAAAGAAATGTTCTTGACAGTTAAGTAAATCTTGCAATTTTATATATGTAAATAAAATATGTTTTCCTCTTCCCCAAACCTAGATATTTTCTATATACAATGAAATATTTGATGTCAAGACTTCAAAAGGCAAATAGAAAATATTAGATCTAAGTTGCATCAATTATACAGTATAATTATATATGCTATGACATGTAATGGAGACTGAAACAATCAGAAGAAGTTTGGTTTATGGTTTCAAATATTACATGCTATTCAAAATTAGAGAAAATACCAATCATTTTTGTTTCATTACGTTTCATATTTCAAACTTGTGAACTCAGCAAAAACTGCCAAAGAGGTTGCAAACTGTAAAACTGTAGAAAGAGGTTGCAAGCACTAACCTGTACTTTGTGCCCAAGGCAGTGGTTCTTGGTGATGCCAAGTCAGTATGCACCGATGGTATTCTGGACGAGGATCCAATTTTACATCACATGATAACTGTAGAAAACACACAAATTGAATATAATGACATTACAAAATTTAAAATGCCCCTCTCCAGGGCCCATATTTAGCTCACAGATGCAAATAACATGTACAAAACAAAAAAATTAATTTGATTAGAGTAGACTAAATACATGTACATGGGTTTTGCCCCAAACTTCAGTCTTACTATCTCTATGAATTTATCCTATCATATGTCCTTGGTTCTTTTCCCAAACAATATTGTTGCCAATGCAACTTGTGATATTCTGAACCAAACAAGGTTTGAGAGAGAAAGACAATGGAGTAGATATATTTCCATTAAAAAAGTTATTAAATGTTTAGCTGTGATTAGTGAAAAAGCTATGCAATCTGAAATAGTACATAAAACCACTAACTGTAAAATACAGAGAAAAGGAATTGAGGAGGATTCTAAGGCACTGGAAGAAATGAATAGTTTTTCTGTCTCAAAAAAAAAAGTAGAAAAATTTCAGTATTTTTTTGTGAAATTTGGAGCTGTAGGAGCTGTATAAATCTTTATAAACTAAGTTCAAATTGCACTGCTATTATCACTTTGCAGATATTTTTACTCTGCTGATATCTGTAAGGAAAGTTAGATAGCCCATAGTTTTTGAAAGGGCTGTTGGGGAGGAAAGAGCTGTCCATTACTGACATTCCTTGGGCAAGAAACTGTTCAGGGATGAGCTGTCCTTTGCTTTTTATCAGCTGTTCCAGGCCCACGGGACTTTAATTTTCCACTTAGCCTAAAGAGAGAAGACTAGGAGAGGCAGGAAGGGAATCTTACTTTAAGTCTATGTAAAATTTACTAATGCCTCAGTTGGAAATGTTGTCTAATAATGATTTGGAGATGTAGAGATTAGCTGCATGACCAAGACTCTTAACTGTGCATTTATTTCCTTAGAAGCAAATTATTCCTCATATCCTTATTCTATTGACAAAATATGAGCATCCATATTCTATTAGAAATAATACAAAAGTCAACAGTAAGACCAATGGTTTACTAATCAAATACTGTCCACCCTCAATAGTTATGATTTATCTTAAATGCATTTCTGTAATGCTTTTTCTTTTTACAATACTTCACCTGAATTCTTTGAACTCTAGGCTATTTAAATGTTATTTCTTCAGCTCTGAGATACTAGTGCAACTAAGCAGAGCATCTCAAAAACTCACCTTTTATTTGAAAACTCTTACCCTGGCTTTTATAATAGTTGGACGAGGATCCAGAATTCCTTGCATCTTCCTCAGTGCTGGGACAACAAAAAGATTGCAGGTAACAACTGCTGAAACAGGGTTCCCTAAAGAGCAAGAAAAAGTTGTTTGATAAATTACTTTAGAATTTTCAAGAATAAGAACATTTGTTACTTTTGAACTAAATTGTGCTTCATATCAAGGGTCTTTTAAAAACTCTTTTTAGGAATATTTGATGAACTGAGGAACAAGAATGATTAATAGCATAGTTGATTAAAAACACTTTTGGTTCAGAAAAATAAGAACATTGTGATTGTTACATAAGGAAGAAATAATGATACATAGCATGACTAAGATTTTTGCAGTAAGAAACATGAAGATTTAGAACATTTGGTTTAAAATTAATTTGGTATGCATGAGCATGAATGAAGAGATTTATAATTTAATATACTTTACCTGGGAGCGCGAAGATGATTTTTCTTACCCCATCAATATCCAAGGTTGCAAAGGTTGTAGGTAACCTATGAAGTGATGCCAATTGTTAAAATTATGAACTAAATCCTTAATGATCAATTTTGTCAATAACATTAAATATTTTTATTTCTTCATTTCTGCTATCTTCAACATCCTTGGAAAATGCAATGATTATCATAAAATACTACACAGGAAAAATGTGAATTAATAGTACTTCACAATTCCATCATTTTTCCCGTTAGAAAACCAGATTTTTAGCTAATAAAATCCACCAAATTGGCAATATCTTGTTTATTGTATGACTGATTTTTTTCAACATGAATTCATCTTTGTTATACTAAATTGTACATCTAAGCAACTATTTTCATTTGTAACCCAATTGTTTCAGATTAAAGTGTGTTAATAATACTGTTCCAAATTGCTTGTTTGCTACATGCTACATCTTCCAACTTCACTTTCCAGTGTTTAAGAATTACATTCCATTGTTCAATTAGATGCAATTAACATTCCAAAGATGAAGCACTTTCAAAGTATGTTTATTTGTTTTTTAAATAAAATGCAGCTCTATAATTTGGAAATCAATAGGATGAAGTCATAAAAACAATTTACTGCAAAGGGATTTAGTTTTCAGTGGTTTTCATATGCACAATTAAGAGAGAGACTTATTAGAGATAAAAAGTAATTGGAACTAAAAAACAAGGAATTTGCAAATGAATTTGTGTATACGTGATGAACATGTGATTGTTAAAATGTATAAACTTTGTTGAGGCTTGAAACAAAAGAACAAATTAAAGAGTGCATGATAAAATGGGCTAAGAATTTTAGCTTGGACTAATGGGAAAGAATGTGGTAGAAAGAACCAAAATTCATATTGTGTTAAAATTTAAGAGAAAATTTTTACAAAATTATGTACTGTTAGTATATGACATCAGAAAAAATAACTAAGATGTATAACGGTACTTCTTATCAATGTTGGAACTGGAAAACATAAAGGATCATTTTACAATGCATGGTGGACTTGTGAAAAAGCATAAAGGTATTGGATACTAATACATACTGTATAATGATACAAAGAATTCTAATGATTAACCATTCAGATAAAATAAGAAATTTTAGTACTAGGATTTATGGATAACTAATTAGAAAAGATCTATGGAGGATTGGCTCTGCATATTGTAATTGCAATGAAAATACTATATGCACAAAGATGGAAAAATACTGAAACACCCATAAATACCTAACGGAGGAATGGATTATAAAGACAATGGAATGGCAAAATTGACCAGTTTGATCTGGGGTAGGGTAGCAAGTACTTTTATTAAAGACTGGAAAATTTCTTATGGACGTTTTGCTGAAAATGAAAAGAAATGAATTGGTGATTTATGGATCTGCTGATTTAAAAAGGGTTGATTATGGGAAGAAGAGAATAATGATGAAATTTTAATGAGGAAGAAGAGTATAAGTTTGTAACCACTGAACGGAAGATCAGAAACCATTTCTTTATCTTTTTTTGTATTTCTTTTCACACTTTTCTTATTTTTTCACTTCACTAAAATTATTTTTTAAAAAGGAAGTAAGTCAAGGGAAACATCTTATCCTATGTATATGATTCTGATAACAATCTGACTTCCTAAATTGTAATCATGTGGCTAATGGAAAAGTGAAACCAAGATCTTCCTGCCCACTTTAAGGAAACAATGCTATCATACCTGCTACCTTTTGAGAGGCCAGAGAAATGTGGATTCTTACATCAAATATTAATATGAACTCTGAATAATGGCTGTATGTTTTGGATTAGTATGTTTAATATTTGAATATTTAATATATGAGAATGCTGTATGAAGAAATGCTACCACTTGAAACTATACACTATCGTAATTAAAATATGGCTCTGCTTACTTTATGTATTTATTTATTCAATTTCTATAGCCGCCCATCTCAATCAATGACTACTTTAGTGGCACCCGTTCATTTTCTCCTCTATATTATTAAAGGTTGTTTCATTTAGTGATTTCCAGTAATCACTACAAATCTCTGAATACGTATCAGCTCTGGGAAAGTGTTGTTATAAAAATATTTGAGGAACCCTTGAAATGTCAATTTATATGAATTAGTAAATCATAATATATGATAAGCCTGAGTGTGTGAGAAAAATAAGGAAGAGAGAGAAGCTGGAGGTAATGTTGCAAGAAGAGGAGGAGAACTATCTTTTCTTACAACTGAACAAGTTATTATATTTAAAACAAATATGTGCAATGCAAAGGATATTTTGAAGAAAGGAAATTGACATCTTTGCCCCACTGTGTAGCTCTAAAATGCTCCACTCTTGGGCTCAGGCCACAAATATTTGCTCTAATTTAAGAACACAAAACCCCTATATTCAGATTAGATCATCATTCCTCCCAAGAGTGTGAAATCCAGACATCAGACACTTTCATTTCATCAATCATCTGAATGTTCTAATGAACAAAAAGAGTGGGGGAGTCCAGTCCTTCCTGCTTCTTGTTTTGTTAAATAAATCTGATTCATGACTGAAGTTTTGTTTCTCCCATGATAAATTCATTAGCTTTTGATCTTCCTTGGCCCCTTTCAGTTTTTCCTATTGCTAGTCATCTGACATAGGCCAGAGACATCTTGATAAACTTTTGGTATTTACAATATTTACCTAAAACGAAGAGAACTCTGAATTTAAAATGATTATACAAGAAAAATAGACCGAATAAAATTACAAACATAAGCACACATCCAATTCTCCCACTTTGCCAACCTCTGATTGCCAATTCCATGTGAAACCAGTCATGGAGGTTATCCTTTTTCCTGTGTGTGTGTGTGTGTGTGTGTGTGTATGTATGTATGTATGTATGTGTCTATATGCACAGTATGTATATATATGCATGTTTAGATGGATGGATGGATTTACTTTAACTGAATCATTGCTTATTAAAATGAATTGCCTGTAAAAGTATCCTGTTTACAAAGTTGAGTGATTACCAATCATTCTCTCAATTAAACAATTCCTAATTGTCAGTTGCAGAAAAACAAATAAATGCATCTCTTCCCACTGCTTTCTTTTGGTGTGAACAGCAAAAAAGAAGCAAACATGCTACACATGGAAACAGAAATGAATGAAAAAAAGATGAGAGGACACAAAATTAAATGAAGATGAACTGAGTTGACCACACAGGGAAAGAATGAGAAAGCCTTGTAGAGATATTAAAAATGCTGAACGGGCAGGAAGCTCTCAAACAATCTAAATTAACATTCAAAAGCATCTACACTTTTTAACAAGGAAGTCCAGTCTGACTGGTACTACTTCTTCATTCTTTGGTTTTCAACAGATTCTTCTATTTTAACAGGAAATGTAGAAAGTTCTTCTGCACCATTTACAGTGAATTATATGAAGATATCTTACCAGTAATTAGCATGATTATTTAGTAGCACTTGTAGTAGAATAATTTTGGAGAATAAAGGGGCAATGTAATATTTCTTATTAGAACATGCTTCCTTGGGTTATTAGGCAAAGCATTAAGCTCTCAATATTGTCCAGATTATATGCAAAACTAATACTACATACAAAATATTACTTACCCTGGTTTCATAAAAACCCTGCCAAAATGAATCTGGGCATGAAGATCAATATCCAGCACCTGTTTAAGATAGTCCTATTTGGGAAGAAAAAAACATAGTAAAACTGGTAACAATATGAAAGGGCATCACAAAAGTGTAATTTTGCATACATGGTGAAATGCTATTGTTCTTTTATGAAGAGGAGTATCAACGGCTCAGATGTTTCAGAACTGATTAGTGTATCTGAATCTTTTTTATTTTTGAAGTTTATCCAACATACTGTTTCTCTAACAACAAATGGCAGGTAACATCACCATCCAGAGTGTTTAGACTTTGCATAGATGTTGCTAGTGTTTGAAGCAGGAAAGACTACTTTGAATTTGGTATTAGCAGTATTCTGTACCTGCCAGATTAAAGAAGCCATATCTTTCCCAGAGCTTGTAGATACATCCATGGGCTCAGAAAAAATTGCATTTGAGATAAGGAGATGGCAATAAGGTGTCCTATAAGGAGCAATCAATGAGAAGACAAAGGATACCCATGCTGAATCTAAATACTGGACAGCTCTATAAGATTGCTGTCGTTTTGATGGCCTTAATATCAGGTCCTTAAGTTCCATTTTGGTACCTGAAGATTTCCCTCTGCTATTACTTATTTCTTAAAGAGTTTTCATCCCATTACTTTATTTAAAACTTAAACCATCTGCTAAGATCAAATACCATCCACCACACATACCTTTTCTCCCATTGACACACCCCCTGATGTAATGATGACATCAGCACGGCTGATTCCTTCATTCAAGGCATTAAGTAAATCATCTGGGCTGTAGGATGACAATATAAATTGAAATAAATAAATGAAATATGAAAATAGATTAATGATAACATATGTGTAGATTTTTATATACGTCAAAGGAAGAGGTACAAAAAGTTAACAACTTTTATTTTTATCAGCAGGAAGAATATACATTTCAGGACCAAGACAACGGAGAATTCATAATAGGAGGCACAGAATTTTGTATGTTTACTGGGAATATTAATTGAATGCAGGAGAGATTTCACTGGTCTGCAATAAGCTATTTCAGTCTGACATTCAAGAGGGAAATAAAGCCATTTCAAGGTTACACTACTATAAATTAGATTGATGCAGAAAGTTAAGCAGCAGCCAGAAAAGGAGGAAAAGAAGAAAGAATATTTTTTTAGAAATAAAAATTTGGTCTCCAAAAATCTCAGAATTCATACAGAGCCGGTGAAATGAGATAGATCCATGATATTTGTGGCTTCTCATTCCTATTCCAGAGCTGTTACTAGATACAAATATTCTGCTCAGACTGAGTTATTAATGAAGTTCTTCATATTTATGGCTACAAACAGAACGTGACAAGATCCAATTCATAGCAAAGAGTCTGCTTCTGATCTACTAAATCTCATAGCCCTATTTCTTCTCACTTGTTGCTCTTAAATTATTACTCTTGAACTTAATATATAAATTTAACTCACTGTAATAGGCACAATATACCTCAAGAGCTGTTTTGGTAATGGTACATACTACAGCAGCTAATTAACAATAGGCCCTGCATTGTGGAGGGCCCCCTTTAGGCAGACAATTTTGTATTTTCAGCCTGATGCACTGCATAACTGCCTTTTTCCTGCCATAACTGCCAGCCAGTCTTTTCATTATGAGATGGATGGCCAAACAAACAAACAAACACACATACAAACAAACACATTCGTTAGAATTTTTATTCTTGCCATGCTAGTGTAAAAGCAACAAAGAAAATGAAAAAAAAAATCTGTTAATCCTGGTAAAAAATATGCTGAGATGCCACAATTTAACATGTTAATTCTTATCATAGCACCATTGGGACTACTGGATTAAAATAGGATTTGCTTTTGCTGTTCTGATAATTAAACACATTTTCTTGAGAATAAGCACAATTTGATACAAAGAAAATAACACTTTCTTTTAATGTTATGGGCATTAAATAAATGAGCCCATTTAATCATTTAGATTAAATCCATATGAACTTTTTTAAAAATAAAAATTCTGTGATAAGTGTCCTTCCATTAAAAAATTCAGGAACTAATGCTGACCTTGTTTGCCACTGCCCCATCATAAGCAGTCCTCTGGGTGGTCATTTGTCATTCCTCCTGAATTACTGAAACCTGGATGCCAAGATCCAGATCAATAGTCTCCAATGACCTTTTCTTCATTCCATACATAATGTCAGGCTTCTTCTATCAGCCAGGGCTGAAACTAGTTTATTACAAGAAACAACTGTCTCAGAGATCTGATTAATAAGATTTATTAAGAAGACCATAGTAATAGCTCAGGCATTGCTCTCAGGCATTGCTCTGCTTCTACTTCTCTAAGATTCCTTTTTTAGGCTTAGAAGAAGCTTCACTACTATTTCAGAATATTGGTTTTTATTTTGCTTTTGCTTTTTTTCAGGCTGCTCTCAGCTGTTTCTGCTTCTCTTTATTTGGTCCCCTGACATACCAGCTAATGCTCTTTGCTGTCATTTTCTCAAACTTGTGTTTTCTTTCTTCCTTCTGATAAAATTATAGTCTCTGGGCACCCATTACAGTTTCTGCAATACCTCCCAAACATGCCTACTTTATAGGGATAAGATTTCAACAATTCTGGTGTTAATAACACAAAAAAGTAAGTATTCTGTCATATAAGTTAGTACCTGACAACTAGAGAATCTTCTCATTAGATTTTTAAAATGTGAAGGAAGGGGAGAAAGAGACTTTATTTCAAGCATCTTCCTGGAAAGTCCTACTCAAAGACTGAGGCATTCCAGAATGTAGTGCACATATGGCAATCTGAGTTACAAAGAAAAGGATGACATACTGCAGCTTTGTCAAAAAAAATCATACATAATGTCTATCATCAGTGCTCCACCACACTTACTTCTAAGTAAGAAAAATCAGTAGAAAGTTGTGAATCAAAATGGGAAAGCCTGCTAGTACAAACTTTAACCTTACAGACATTGCAAATGTTGCATGGTGTTCAGCTTACATTCCTTTTATCATCCTTTAACCAGAATAAAACCATACTGATGAAAGGGGAAAGTAGGCAGCCAACTCACAAAGTTACCTTAGAAATGTACTGAATTTCCAAACAGCAATATTAGTGATTGTTCCGCATAGCACAAAGCAAATAAAACAGACTGCTAATACAGATCGACATTTAATCTTTCCATGGCTCAATTCTTCATTTAGTTAAAGTAGTGCTATAAAAATTATTTTATAAGAAATATTATTTCTTATATTATATTCCATTTATAGAACAGATTTCTAAGACCACACTGTGATACCTCTAGACAGACTATATCTGAATCAACAGTGATTTCATCACACCTAATCAAAGAGACATCATATTTATTTATTCTATTGTTCCTTCCCTTAATTTGTAAATAAGACTATCAAGTAACAGATAGTGAATTATAAATCAGCAGTATTATGAACAAGCAATATAGATCAAAACAAACAAACTCTGAGACAACGATACAACACCAGAATTAGGCCAGAGAAACTGGTTGCTATTTTCAGGTTATTTTCAAGGCTGCAAAAGCAGAAAGCAAGCAATCTTGTTCTCTGCTGTTTCTAGCCTTCTCCCGTGAAGCATACGATAACATGGACCACTGCAATGTGCTCTACATGGGGCTACCCTTGAAATGTATTCAGGAGCTTCAGCTGGTGCAAAATGAGGCTGCACAAACTATATTAGGATGCCCAGAGAAGGGCACATATAACATCTCTACTCCATGAATGCCATTGGGTGCCAGTTTGCTTTTGGATCCAATTCAAGGTGTTGATTGTAACCTATAAAGCTCTACATGGCATG
This sequence comes from Cerberus rynchops, assembly GCA_032468195.1. Taxonomy (NCBI): domain Eukaryota; kingdom Metazoa; phylum Chordata; class Lepidosauria; order Squamata; family Homalopsidae; genus Cerberus; species Cerberus rynchops. The sequence goes on from JANHFJ010005215.1 coordinate 181,424, forward strand.
GAGCCAAGCTACCCACAGAACCAGCTTCACCTCATTACATTAGCTTCTGGTCAGGCAGGGATGGTATGTTGCAGATCTTGTCAATTAAAGAACTCCAACTTTTCTGACAGCTTTTTCTGCCATTGCCCCTGTCCTGAGAAACATTCTCCCTGTGGAGGTGAGGCAGATGCCCCCACTGTCCTGACTTTCTAAAGAGGAGTTAAAACAAAACTCTGCAGCCTCATGTGAGGAGCCCAAAGAAGCATAAAACTATGGGGCTGGTTGGTGCCCTGAGGGCTCCCCCTTCATCTTTTTCACAGGGTTTAATTATTATTTTTTCTGCTTCCAAAATTCTAATTCTAACATTTTAACATTTATATACTGTTTTCGTATTTCAATATTTAATTGTATGTTGCCCAGAGTCTTTTTGAAGAGATGGGTGATTCAAAAATGTGAAAAACAAACAAAGAAACCAATAAGTAAAATTAGGGATCCAATCTGGGTTGGTCACTGGGACCAGACTTGTGCTGGAGCCCATCTTCAGATAATGTCTTTCTAGCAGAGGTTCACTTTCATTTGTGAAATAAAATTAAGTATCAGCTAAGAGTTTCCTCTATGTGACAAGTGGATGTCAGGGGACAAATTATTAGCTTGGCCTTTTCTCTGAACTTTAAGTTTCCAGCATGGCCATTCAATCTCAAACAGATACATATATGTTTAACAAATCAAGTAAGTCTAATCAACACAATTAATTCAATAAGCTAAAGCAGGGCAGAATTTTACTTGACCTTCATTTAAAATCTCTCTTAGTTAGATTACTTATTTCTGCTGCTGTGCTTAATCCCATATGAAAAATTTTCAGCAACTTGCTTATTAAATCTGGCAATCAACCATATTAACCTGATTATATCACCAATTTAAAAGACATAGCTATTATGGAACAATATGGCATGAGAGGATGGTGCATTGGGAGCTGAATCACAATACAGTTCCAAATTACTTCTCTATGGATCATTAACAAATTCCACAGATCACGCCTATAATATCCTCTTGCCTTAATCATTTTTCTTCAGTTGATTTGGTCAACCGCTGAAATTTGTTTTTGATCATATTAACATTTCAAAAATACAATTCTCACTAAATGAAGAGTTAGTTATCATAAAGGAGCTTTGGAAACTCTGTCTCCAACGGAAACAACAGAGTGCTATAATATCCCCAACCCTTTCTGGCTCCTGTGGACTGGCAGAGATGACAGCAGGGGATGTTTTTTGCGTGTATGGCTGCCACTCACACAAATGGAGCTTCACTTGTGCACTCGCCTACTGCTTACATGGCCTGGTTCCCAACAGGCCTGGTACTGGGCCATGGACCAGGAGTTGGGGACCCCTAATATAAATAATTGTTTTACAATAATGGTATGGTATTATACAAAACATACCCAGAAAAGGAAAATAATAGAAATCTATACTCTATCTGAAAGTGAACAAAGCAAAACAAAACAAATACAAAAACAACCCTGAGCTGTGGATGCAAGAAAGTTATCTAGGCATGAAAACATTCTTCCTGCTTATAAATTTCTGCTGAAATTAATGTGATGTTAGTGTGATATTGTAGTTTTGCAGTCAGCCACTTATTGTACAGCTATCATAAGTAAGTTGTCATAAGTAAGCTCTGAGCTCTGTGGTGTGGAGTAAAGATTTTATAGAAGTAGGGGAAAAAACTGACCCTGTTCTTTACCGAGATTTAAAGAAGTAGAAAGATCAGTTTTACTGGTCAAATTGCATGTGTAACCTGCTAGGGAGTTTTGAGTTCTAGCACCAAGAGACAGAGTGAATCAAGATTGTGAGTAAGTGGGTTGGCCATAAGCCCACAAAAACTCCAGGGCTGAAAATTGCAAAGCAGATATATGGGGACTTGAACTGTTTTCAGCTTAGCCAATAGAGAAAGAGAGACAGAGGCAGAATGCAATAAACTACAGACTTGATTTACTGCTTTGAAAACAATCTGGCTTCTGCATATAACAGATTACCTCTTCCTTTTTATAATCCAGAAGAAATAAATAATGCAATATTCTCTCAGAGAAAATGCTGATAGTGTCTTAAACAAGTCTGATGGATGCAGTGAAAAAGAGAAGTGGTGGAGTTGAATTTATGCCCTGCTGCATCCAGTTTCCATCCCTACTTGTTCACCCAAGCTGTGCAGATTTGATTCCCAGATTTATGCTGAGGAGTGTCAATTACTAGTAAATAAGGAGCCCTCTTGTTTTAGTTTACATTTTTTATCCTTCCCGCTATAAATAAACCCTACTAAATTCAGTGGCTTCCATGCCTTAATATGTATAGACTGTAGTTTTAAACATATAAACTAGAATGATGGCATATGGCTATAATTCCTAACATGTATTTTTATATTTTGGATAGTGAGATCAACCCCACAGCACTGTGTGATTCCTTTTTTATTAATTATTTTTATTTTGAGTATATATAAACATTACATAGCTTCAATACATGAACAATGTGATTTCTCGA
>JANHFJ010005215.1:253492-263525 GCA_032468195.1 Cerberus rynchops
AGATAGATAGATAGATAGATAGATAGATAGATAGATAGATAGATAGATAGATAGATAGATAGATAGATAAATAAATCCTTAGATTAGGAGAAAATATTGCCTTTCCAAGTACATAGATCACACATTTCTGACAACCATCCCTTAACAAAAGTAATAATATAATGTGCAATTTCTCAATATGATTATTTTAGCCACCCCCAATATTAATACTCTTTAACCAAAATCTATCCCAATGAAAAATTGTCATTTCCAAGATAAATGAGGCATAATACCTAAAAGCAGAACTAACATTTTTAAGAATGTGTAGCTTGTACACTTTTTGTTTATATAGACAATCTTCAGTTAATTAAAATAATTGACACTGGGACTTCCATTGCTAAACGAAGCAGTTTAAAGCATGACTGCCAACTTACAACAGCAGTTTCAGAAGCTGCAGTTGTTAGGTGAATCTTGACACATGATTGTCATTTGCAACCTCCTGCTGGCTTCCCCACTGACTTTGGCTGCTGGTAGCTGGCACTGTAAGTCACAAATGATAATAATGTGACCTTAGGATGCTGAGACTATTATAATTGTGAATATAACTGCAAATATAATTACAAAGCATCCCAACGGCAGTCAGGTTATAGGGTGGGTTTTTCCTAAGTTTCTTTCTCTGACTGTTAAGCCACTGAGGACTTAACTTTTTTTGTTACATTGGTTAAATGTGTGCAATTAAAAAAAAGCCATAGCATTACTAGATTTTTTTTCCCAACTAGGTGAAATCTAAATAAGTTTCTCCTCTCTTTAGGCAGTTTTTCTAATGGGACTTCATCCAGGCACATCCAAGTCAGAAAAGGAGTCAGGATGTGGATACTTGTTATAGGAGTCTATGGCACCTTACTTGTCTGCCATGGTTTTAAACCTGTGAGACTTTGTTTTTTATTTTTATTTTGTTTTGGGTAGTTATCCAGTGTTATGTTATGCAACATTGGCAGCCACATAAATATTTTAAATAAATTAATATGGATATTTTCTCAAATAGCATGAATGATATTTATTTTATGGTTTATATCCTAGTTTCGCCTTCCTTTTTCCATATATTTCCTATAGAAATCATACTACAGATTTTCTATTTGATTTAAAGTACTTTCTTTGTGCTGTAGGTTAGCAAGGATTCTTTTTTGGATAAATTATGATATTTAAACAGAAAATGGTTTCACTAAATGTCTTGATTTGCTGAAGAAAAAAAATGGTTTGTTTTGAGTTCACCAGTTTCTTTATATTTTTTAATTATTCACTACATGAATACTACACTACTACACTAAATATTTGCCCATTTATTTAATCAATATAAATTTAATAATGATTTTAATCATTTGCTTATTTCATATTAAAAATGAACTTGTATAGTTTATTATTTACTTGCTATATATAACATACACACACACACACACACACTATAACATATACCCCTTAGAAATCTTACAAACTAAATTTCTGAGGCTCATCCTCTCTGCTTCTAAAAGGATCTGTAGTGAAATGCTCAGGTTTGAAGCAGGGATGCCTAGAACTGAATATAGGGTTTGGAGGTTACTTTTGTTGTACTAGCTGAAATTACATTTTTCACCATTGGCCAGCACCTTTGGACCTAGCAAATGACCATACTATATTATGCTCCACTTCTTGTGATGAAATGAGCAGCAATAAATAAATGAACAAACAAATAAAAATAAGAAATAATAATAGACTGCACCAGTGAAGAATTTTGGGGGGATTAAGCAAAAAGTATCTGCTACCCCTTTGAAAGAAAACAGCAAATTGATTAAGAATCTCACTAAATAAATAGTAGCTCCATCTTCTTTGAGTCCAACCTAACCTGGCTCTTCTTATCCAGATCCCAACTGTCTGTAGGTACCAGGACAAGTCTTTCATTGCATAACTGGAATAGTCTGGAGAGGTAACATACAGTCAAATATCATCAACATACTGAAAATATCACACTCTGAATCAATATACAACCTCTCCCAGTGGCTTTTTATGAAAGTTTAAAAGTAAAGGAGGTTTGGCATTCACTTACAACCACCAGCTGGAACCATCAATTGAAGAAGGATAAAAACAACTGCAATGTAGTGTCCCTCTGCACATAATCCAAAAAAAGATACTTTGATAGATGCATCAAAGTCAGCTGAAAGGTCTAAAAGGATTAGAAGGAATCTATTCTTCCATCTAGGTCTGAATCTTGCCTAAAAAGCATTCAATAACCAATTTCTCCTAGTGAGCTTAGAAGTTGCTTTCCTAACACACTCTCAATAATCTTTATTAGTGAAATATTATTCATAAAGGTCACAGCTGCCAAGTGGGAGACCTATTATTAGCATTTCCCTACCGAAAAGGGAATGACCACTCAAAACGAGGCAGCTGGCCAATAGCTCACCAATGCAATGGGGTTCAGTAAAGAATATTTTATGGGTTACATGTATCTATGTAGTGAGTAGTCACTGACATTGTATCCCCCTCTTTAGAATGGATTTTTAAAATAATCTCAATTGTTGATTTTTTTTACTTTATTTTTCAAATGAATTTTGAAGTAATATTCTTTCCTCATTACTTCTCATCCTTTAAACGGTAGGGCTATAATGTAAAAGCTTAATAAAAATTTGCATCTGGTCATCTGTGCTTCAGGAAGATGCAAGAAATGAGAGCAACTAAAACTGAAAGGCTCTAGAAGCAAAACAGTGCTGATAATAACATTATCAACAGACTAGGTTAACTTAAGGCAATACATATACCAAATGATTACGAAGAGGAACTTCAAGCAAGTTTTGTTAAAGGTATCTAAATGCATCAAACCTTGGCTGAAACATGTACCATAAAAAAAGGAACGTAGTCAGAGTAAAGACTACACTAATTAGCATGCCACTGGTACCATGAGATTTGCAGGGAGCAAACTGATAGTGACTGGAAGTCATGGCTTGGCAAAATTAGTTTACCTAGTTAAAGAGGAAAGAACAGTCTATTAAATTTGATGTACAATTATTTTTATGTGTATTTTTCTAATTTGCAAAAGCTAGTGTAAATCTTCAGTGATTCTACTATTTATTTGCTTATTAAGATTTGTATTCTACTATGCTCATAAGAAAAAGTATTTTACATGAAATAGTAAAAATGTAACTGACAATTAACAGCATTAAAACCATAGAAATAACAATAAATTCTAATAACAACATCACATAAAGTTTAAAACCAATCCCATCCATTACTCTTGATCTTGTTAGCGTACATGTATTATAATTTTCTCAACTGCTATCTATATTTAATTTTCTTTTGTATTGTGTTTGTAATTTGTTTTTTATAAATTTAATGGTTGTTCACCACCAAGAATCACTTCTTTGAGATGGCAGCCATATAAAACAAACATCAAACAAACGAACAAACAAATTAAAAATTATAGGAATTACATGACTGCCCGATCACATTATATATATGTACGAAAAACACAGAGGAATTACAAACTGTACACATAAATAATATGGCACTCTGATGGTAAATATAAAGTAATCTTAAGTATTAAGTTTGTAATTTCTGTATTGGCAAATCAATTTGTCTATTATATAGTGATTCAGTAATACACCAATTCTACACAGGAGTATAAAACTCAGTTTCAAACATACAAATTAATTTTCTAGATGGAATTAAAAATATTTGCAAATGCGGCTTTGTGTGATTCTTAGACGTTTAGCTATATTGAAAGCTAAAGATAAGGGGATTTTCCACTGGGGAATTTTTAATTTGTATTTCAAAGATCTCACTTTAAAAATCTCAACTAAAATGGTAAGACTCCAGAAGAAATTAATATGCTGAATCCTTAATTTTGCAGTTCTTAAACAGAGGTGAAGTGGGATGAGGATGCATATAAAAAATAAAAGTCCTGCTTTAATGGTAAGAGAACAAAATATTGCAAGTTACTCAATATTCGTGATTTAGTTTTACTAGGAAGAAATTAGAGTACTGCCAACCTCCCTTCTCCCAAAATTAAAATCTATAGATATAATAGAGAAACTTCCTTGAAAGTGATGCTAAAAGATTTCAGATGAAGAATTATAATTTAGATTTATCCATTAGAGCAACAGATTTAAAACAGCTGAAATATCATACACAAGTCAAAGGGCAAAATGAAGTGTTTTTCAAATAGAAAAGTCAAGAACAGAATTTTATTAAGAATTGAATATCACGAACAACAAGACGAAAAAACTATTCAAACTATGAAAGAAGTTGCAAACAGAAAAAGTGCAAGAAATTATACATCAAAATTCAAGTGTGTGTTTTATTTAATATCTGAGTTGCAAGATCATTCTAGTAACTAAGGAACATTTGTTAAAAAAAATTCTGCTCCTTCAGAATATATGTACATTCTCAAATGATAGAATATAGAAAATTCTACGATGCAGACTGGCTGAATTATAACATAATGAAAGCTCCAGGAAAGCTTCAAATTAAAAGTAAGAATTTTGATATTTGTGACTTAATTTAGAAGATGTGCTATAGCAAACAGAAGATTTCTAAGAAACCAGAACAGGATTAGAATTCTTCAAGAGTGTTTCTCAGTTTTACTACATGGAATTTGTGTCCACTTCAAATTATTAATATCAGAAAAAAGCAAAACCAGATGTACAACAATTGTCTTGCTATATTGGAAGTCACTGCTATCAGCAATTTAAATATACTTTATTTAATACGATGCCATCAATACATGGTTCAGGAAACAAGATTCTCTATTAGTTGAATGACAATGTGAGAATGGAAATTTATGTCACGTCAGAGATTAAACTGTATTTTTATAGAAGATTAAGAGAAAAATTTCCAGGCAATTTCAATTGTGTGAAATCTTAATATTGAGACTAAGGAGAAAGACCTACTTTGAAGATGGGATTCTTTCTCAGAAGGTCCTTGCATCTTCTTGGAATACTGCATGGAAAGTTGCCAGAAGATATTTTAAAGAGTATGTTACTGTCTTTTGAATAGCTACTGCCTTGTTTTTTTCTTAAATAAAATAAAATATAATGCTCAGAGTATTCAGTAAAAAGTTTTCCTTACAGTTCTCTTCAAAAAAATTATATCAAATGAAATAATATCCCTAAAAAAAGATGACATATGATGGAATTTACATCAGCTATTCCATTGACAGACCTTTCTACCTTTTCTCTAAATCTATCTTAGCATTTCAGGGCTATTTTTCTATAGCTTATTTATGACTTTTTGTAGACTATAACACTTTGTTAACTAGAACAATAATTAGGACCTACTCATCTCTGTCACTCATATTAGTCCAAGAACAGAACTGGTTAGTATAAACTGGACATGACGACACATTACACAAATATTAAAACAAATGTATTCCTTGTCCTTTTTTTCTATATAGCCCAGTGAAAAGCATCTCCACTTTGTACTGTTTCTAAACATCAAATCTCCCTGCTACATATATACATTCTAAAATCCAAGCATATGGTACTGAATAAGGGTAAACTGGAGCCAGATCAAAACATTTTTCTCTTCTTCACATTTTTAATTTTTTGATGGAAGAGTAAGCAGTATATAAACAAGAAAGAGCACACAATCAGCAAATGATTGGGATTGCATAGAAATGGCAATACTAATGTGCAGTCAAATTCTAAGGGTATAATGTGATCAACATAAGCTAGTGGTCAAACAGATAAGGCAAGAAAAAAAAGGCAGACACAGCAAATTGACAGAGCAGGATCAATTAGCAGATGCACAAATCTTCAGGACAGCAATTCAATGAAGTCAGCAGATGCATAATATCATTGGAAACAGTGAAAAGAGGGGAAAGGTTTGACAAGAGGTAACTGGGAGTATCCATCAATAGTCACATACAAGTGGCAGCCAGAACTCATGGGCAATACGTTAAGTAACTACTACAATCAAAGGTAAAGAAGACCAATTCCAGGCAATCAAGCAGCAAACAGTGCATTGCAATGCCAGGTAGCCAGCAAGTAGGCAAAGCAGAAAGAAAGCAATGAGAGCCATATCATTTTTTAAAAGCAAAGACTGAATAGGGCCATGCCCATGTATGATTAGAAAAAGCAGCTGCCAAGGAAGAAAAACAAAGCTCTTGAGTAGTTATTGGGGCTGTTATTACACTATTATTCTGGTAACTAAGATTACTGTAAGTAAAAGAACCCCAGAATTTGGATGCTCTTGTTCTAATAAATAATATAGGGCAACATAGCTATATGAAAATTCACAAGAATACAGAACACAAATGGAGATGAGGCTAAGCCTTAATGCCTGATGGAGATCTGAGGATCCTCCAATAAACAAAATTAAGAACATGAGACTCCACAAGGAAATTTTAAAAATGAGTACGCATCTAAAATTGTTTTTGATAAATGATGCCAAAATAAAACAAACAAAAATACTAGCAATGAACTGGATTAGAAATCATTGGCTGGGATTGAAGATATTGCTTACCCCTCTCTGGAGCCCACAAAATGGGAATGTTGGGAATTTCTGCAGCAGAAAAACAGAAGAGAAAAAGGGATTTCTGACTCCCAGATTCAAGGAAAAGCAGATCAGTTAAGGGATGATGATGTGCTTACAGCATAATAAGAACTGGTCAGAACCTTTGCTCATTCCCAGATGCAAACATTTTCTGAGATTTGAGAAAGGTTTGAAAAGCACAGAGCATTTAGTATTGTAATATTCCATCTCTATTCACAAAACAACACCACTTACCTGTAATTAAATTTTCTTAGGAGAGTTTGCCCCCATAAAACCAACACATGGAATGAGGCAATACTTTTCAATAAAATATGCCACAAATACAAAAGAAAACAGACTGTTCCAAATAAATATTCTGTAGACCGCAACCAATAGTAGCAATATTTTGTAAGCAAATCAGTACATTGGAGTAAAGTCAAATTCACATTTTTGCCTTACAAAAATGTTGGTGTTTTGCAATGAGACTAGCTTGCTGCAATTAAATAATGCTTGCTTGCTTGCTTATTTATATCCCATCTATATTTTATAAATAATTCAAGGTGGTGAACACATGCAATACTCCTTCATCCTCCCATTTCCCTCTCAACAACAACCCTGTGAGGTGAGTTGGGCTGAGAGAAAGTCACCCAGCTGGCTTTCATGCCTAAAGAGGGACTAGAACTCATAGGTTTCTGGCTTCTAGCTTGGTGCCTTAACCAATAAAACAAATTGGCTCTCCAGTTCTTCTATATGGATAACTGGCAAACTTTTTCATTAAAAAAATAGGAAATATGAACAAATTAAGTGTGAACCTTAGAAGAGGACCCAAGGACCCTTGAATTTAATATCACCTAAATATGATACATTTTTTTATTTAGAAAGGCAGTACGACTAATGATGAATCAGTTACCCTTTGTGATCTCTTTAAATGATAAATTAATGTGTCTATGTAGAAAAATGCAAAATTGATGAAGCAAGAAAAATACCCAATCCTGTATTCTCTATCTACCCATGATGGAGAATATGGTAAGAGCAATGAAGTAATTCTCCCTCACTAAAGATCTGGTGAATATCTGTCTGTCTGTCTGTCTGTCTATCTATCTAAATCTTGTTATAGTATAAAACCTACACTCTAAATACACACCCACACCCATGCTCACACACCTAATACTATAAGTGATCTCTTTTTTAGGGTGTATATTATAACAAGATGCTCCCAAAACATATTTAATTTTATATATAATTTTTTATATGAAACTGATATAAAAAGTCTATTGTTGTTGGGCTTTATATAGTAATTGGACTGAAGTATGAAACTATGTACAAATGTACAATGTTGTATTATCATGTTTATATAATTATATCATATAATTTACTTTAAAAAGCAGATTAAGGAAATATAGTTAGTAATGTGCACTGTATTCATTAAAGAAAGAATTAAAGTATGAATCATGGATAAACATGTATGAGACAGCAGATTACTGATGAATTATATATACTATTTACAAACAAAAATCTGAAAAGAAAAAAAAGGCTGTGGTGTGTTATATGGCAGGAGATGGTCATGATCAAATAGAAGTTCATCTTCTACAAGGAGTGCTGCAAGCACTGTAACTAACCTGAGATTCTGGATTTAATAGTTTTACGCACTCTTACATTTCAGATAAACATGCCCCCCTATATTTGTTTATGAAACACACATTTCTCTTATCCCCATTCCCCATCATTGTCATGCTTAACAATATGGTACTATATCCTTGGTATATTAAAACTGCTATGGCAATTTGCTTTTGTTTCTGTACATTTAACCAGACTTTCTTGGACTAATAAATACATACACATACATACACTTACACTTAAAAAATGTGTTGACAAAATGAACAAAATATTTAATCATATGAATATGTTAATGTCTTGTTTCCTGGCTATATTGCTAACTGGTCAAATATCTTGTTCTGATATATATTTAATTTGGATATTTTTTAGTATTTTTATCATTTTCATTGTTTTAAATTTTTTTAGTATTTTTAATTGTATATTTTTTCTTTTGAATGTTAAGCTACTTGGAGCCATTGATTGAGATGATCAGCTATAGAAATTAAATGAATGAATGAATGAACAAAGATATAAATAAATAAGCATTATTGACAATAAAATATTTGTTTATCCTCAAATAAATGTTAAGGCTGTTCCACATACTGTATATTCTACAACAGCTTTGGATTCCAGAATAGTGTGTAGAGTCAAAATGAATGGATCATCAAACAAATTAACCCTAATTCTCCCTCAAGGCACAAATGACTAGGCTCAAATTATCCTACTTTGGACACATTATCTAAAGACTAGTTCTTTGGAGAAGGCTGCAATACTGGGAAAGGTAGAAAAAGAATGAAAAGGAGGAATACCAGCAAGAAGGCTGATGGACTAAGTTTCAGTTGTGATGAGTGCACGGTTAGAAGACGTGAAGTTGAGGAAGACAGAAAATCTATCTATGTGGTCTCTAAGAGTCAATACCAACTTGATGGTACACAATTCATCAATCAATTTTAGACACAAGGAATTTGTCTCCTTAATTTCAAATATCTACATCCCATTAACCAATGCATAACACTTGATTGGTATCTAGGGAATTGCCTGCCTAATATGCTCCAAAGCCTATAGTGGCACTGAAATAAATGATATCAAAGTAGTAACAGCCATGTTATTGTCAAAGGTAGCTCTAGATACATGAAAATCAATGTAATAGCTAACAGACTAATAGAAACTGAAATAGTCTGGTGATTTCTTCATTTGGAAAGCAAATTTAAGTCAGTAACAAGATGGACAATCCAGAAATAGAAAAGAGTTGCTCATGAGATTTGAAAACACTGCTCACAGCATTTATCTCCATCAAAACCTGCTTTTACAATGCTACTTGTGCCTGGGATGAGCAACTTTACTATCTGCTGGTAAAAGGAATTATACAATTCCACTCCAAGACAGAGGTGGCTATGGTTATGCCAATCAACAATGGTAATTTGTTTTCCAATTGTTTTCAAAAACTGCTTGCTGCACCACAGATGTCTACTGAAGCAAGTGAAGTTATTGGTCTACCCAATGGATATGAAATAAAGGTCCCTGAAATTGAATAAATAAATATTGATTACATAGACATGTCCATGAATATTCTTGGCAAAAAACAGAAAGGAACCAGCAAAATAAAAGGGGGGAAATGAAGGAATAATTCAGTATCTCAGAGGGAGAAAAAGCAGTAGTTCTTTCTGAAGCTACTACAGTAATAGTCATAATGAAACTGTATGCAAAGTAAGAACATGTCCCTTTCATAATGGGTTACAACCACTTGCAAAATATCTTTCATATATAAAAAAGTTCTGAATGTGCCTTGTGGAATTGCACAGTGATGACATAAAAGATCAAATTTGTTCATTTGAGGCCAAAATAGCTGATCTGTAAAAGTGATTGAGGCAGAAAGTTTAGAGACTTCAGGAATGTGGTAAAATTAGTCAGTCCCCCCCCCCCCTTCAGAGAAATAGAGAAGAACTTCATAGAAAGA
>JANHFJ010005219.1:51800-66021 GCA_032468195.1 Cerberus rynchops
GAAACAACCCTGGTTTGCACACTGCACTAAAATTTCATGCAAACTTGTTTTGACTTAGCAATTATGTTAGCTTAGCTACTACAGATTTGTAAACTATACTTTATATCTGTGTTGTACAAACGTTGCCAAATGAAGTTTGTTGTATTTACATTTTGGGCAAAACTTAAACCAAAACTAAGTAAATGTAAGGCAAAATTAGAATTGTTAGAAAATTTTTGTTTGTTTTTATTATTTGTTTTCATTTATTTATTTAATAAAAATAACAGAGAGGAACAATAACAAAAGGAAGAGAGGGGGGAAAAGATATAACAAGAAAAAATGTATATACATAAGAGCTTCTCATGCATATAATATACATTTTTTTACATAACACTTAAAAGATCCATATTTCATTATAATTATCCACTCATGATTAGCAAAGTTAAGAATTGTTCATAATTGATGACAATAAAATGATTTTTTGCAAGAAAAGATATAATGATGAAAATATTCAATTATATTATATTCAATTGAATATTTGTGTTTGTGGGTATATTTGTTTACATTTGTTTATATGTTTTTGTTTGCTTAGGAATTGAAGGTTCTTTAAATTAAATCAAAATATTATAGAAATTTTGATTTAAAATTTGCAATAATATTATGAGAATTATCTGCTCTATTTATATGTCTCTCTCTTAGTGGTTAATCAAAATGTTTCTAATTTATATTTTCATCATAGCAGTAACACTGAAAATACCTTTTTATCTAAAACCAAATCAAGGACCTATAAAAAAAAATTTCAGAAACATGTATCATATAGTGCCTAAAAAAGAATGCCTTATGTTTCAAGAACAAATATTTTGATGACAAAAAATACCAGCCAACTAAAAAAACCTTGTTTCTCAAATATCTCCATCAACAAAAATAAACAGATTTTTTAAATTAGCAAAGATTACTGTATCAGAGATTTCTCTTTTAGAAAAAATTGCTTGTCCACAACTCTAGATGGCAATATTGCACTTGCTTTGTTCCTAAGAAAAATTATTACAGCTAGCCCTCACATATCCTCTTTATGAACATTTTATGTGCCACAGATCTATAGCTTCTTATTATAAGTGTAATGAAGCAGACGTTATTGAAGCATTTTATTGATTGCTCAGATCACAAGTTTACTGTCACACTGAATTGGCACCTTAGATGCTGAAGCAAACTGCTGACACCTTTTTTAAAAAGTGACAACTACATCTATTTCATGACCAGAAATCCATTTTCATCTCTATCAAGACAAGAATGCAATTTTCACTTCATTTAACTGATGTTAGGCCTGCTCAAGGCATGACACTTTGGAAAAGACCCAAGTTTAAGGTTTTTAAAATACTTCTAATAACTAGAATACAGCTTGGTTGCATGGAAATATTCAGGAATTATTCACATCTATAAACAATTTAAGATTTTAAAAATATTTAAAATCTATGGGACCTAGGAAGAAAATGAAAAGTTAGAGAAGTAAGTTTCTAAATAAATTCAGAGAAATATAATTTAAAAATTTAATAAGAACTTATGATAGTATACAATAAGGCTGTATAAAGTCTATTTTTAAAAGCTTCTTCAATAGCAGATTTCTTGTAGTCTATATAGAATCAAGGAATATATTAACTGCCTTCACATACTTATGCTGTTTGCAGAAAAATCTTAATACTGCTAGCATTCAATATCATGGTCATTTGAATCTGATTTTTCCCCTTAGGATTTTAAAGCATTGCTTGAAATGAAAAGGTTTAAAAACTATAATTAGTTGCAAAGCTATTTCATTATAATTTCTTTTCCTCCTAGTTTTAGCTTCCTTCTGCAATTATACTGAAGCAACTATTTACTAGAACTCTAAAAGAGTGTAAAGTGGTGTGAATTTATAGGCAGCACTCAAGAAATTGTAATATAAGATTTCAGCAGGAAGTAGTTATTATGAAAAAAAATTCTAGAATGAAGCAAATATTTAAAATGTTAAATAGTACCATTATAATTTAATCCTATACACTGACACACTCCGTATAATATTTTTATGTAAAGCTCATAGAAGGCATAAGATAGCCTACTTAGTAATCATATCATAGACACTTTAAAATAAAGGAAGTTCTGTATGCCTATCCAATATTACCAAAGTCTAAACGCAGTAATTGCAAATATTAGCATGATTAAATGTCAATTAATGTAAAAATTGAATGAAGAGAAATAATTTATATGCAAATTAAAATTCTAATATTATGATTCCTGTGATGCTTGTGAGACCACAGATAATGTCACTACTGTTAGGGAAAATGCAGCAAATCAAAATATTTTTCAATTAAGAAAGTTTGGGGTTATCAGATTCATTTTTTAAAAATATAACCCAATACATTAATTCACATAAATTACTAAATCATTCCCAATGATATCCAGGTATGTAATATAAATTAGGAGGGACATAAACTTTAGTATAACTTTGAAAAAAAAAACCAAAGAAAACTCTATCTCCCATAATAAATACCTGTTTTGATCTGAAGAAGTAAAGCTATTTTTATCACAGATTTAAGGGGTAAAAAATGGCAACAATAATATCTTTTACTGCATTCATCTTTGTGCCTCCCTGCCCATATTGAGTAGCTCCTTGAGCTTAGTATCTTAGTATCTTTTACTGCATTCATCTTTGTGCCTCCCTGCCCATATTGAGTAGCTCCTTGAGCTTAGTAACAGACATAACTAATTCACTATGTTATTCTAAAGAACCACAAATGATTACAAACCAGTAATATCATTTAAAAAAGTATTTCAATCTTCTCTGTGGCCTCTGTTTAGCTATGCTGGAGTTCTGAATGACAGCTTCCCTGCTTGAAGCACAGGGAACACACAGCCTTCCTCATTCACTGACAGTACCGTGGCCTTTTCACACGTTCCTTCCACAGCAGTGTTTGTCCCCAAACACTGGGCTCAGCACAATGGCATTCCTGTTCAACACCCCCACCAACAGCACAACTACATATCAAGAATGCTAATGAGATAGGACAAGCCCTTCACTGGAAGTGTTAACTGCTTTCATGTTTATGCTTTTTCCACACTTACTAATGGACTTCAATATTCCTGGCATAGTGTTGGATAATTTTGTCGTGTAGGAATCTGTTTCTGCAGAAAATACATTAGATATATTTTGTTAAAGGTGCTAGGTGTCTTGTAAAGACTAATTAAATAAAAACAATACTTGTATCTTGTCTCTAATATAAATCAGATGCACAAACAAAAAAGAAGAAAACAGCTTCAAATATCTTTCCATTTGAGCAATTCAAGAAAACACATCATTCTCAGAAATCTTGATAGTCTTAAAGTCCATTGCCTCCAAACCAAGTACCTCAGTCAGATTCTCACAAAACATTCTTACTTCATGCAGTTACTAAAACATAAAATATGTATAGAATGACGGTGTTTAAAACAAGGGGAGGAGGCTGTCTGTCTTCTAGTGCCCTCAGATAATCAAACATAACCTTCCCAACAAGTATTCCCAACCAATTTCAATTAATCCACTGTATTTCAGTAAAAAGCACTCAAGATTCTGTGCCCTTTTTGAGTTGTTTGAGAACTGTTTTGATTTCATTCAGTTCTCCACCCTAAAAGGGTAAGATTCAATAAGCTGCAATCCTACATATTATTGTTGGCAGATAGATCTCTAGAGAAAATAATACATATTGTGTCATGGTTGTATTTTTGAACATGTTAATATAGATTGACTAAGCTCTTAGAGAAAACATTTTAATGTGACCATCAGTTGGTATTATATTATTTTGAATGCTTTGTCTGCAGTCAAAAACCCTATCAAAAAATAAGCACAGCTCATAGAAGGCACTCTTTAATATTTTAATATTGCTGGCTTTTTAATTAAGATAAACACAATTACAATATAATATAATATAAAATAGGAACAAGTGCAGGTAAATAAAATCCTCAGCTGAGAAACAGGCACATCTTACTGTTATAACATCATAGCAGCTGTATATCATAAAACATCTCCCTGAAACAATTTGCCCATTAAAGTTTTGTGATTTCACATGTTAGTTTAGTAAAGATGAGGAAAATATACCATGTATGTGCTGATGAGATGCTTCTGACATATGCCAACATGGCCTCATTCCTATTCAAGAGGAGTGACTGATTTGAACATTCACAACATCTTCTGGCAAGAACATGGTTGTGATGGGGATAATAGGACAGCCTGTGAGCTGCAGGATGTGCCATGTTTGGATTCTTACATTCACAAGCAAAATATGGGCTATTGATGGCAAACCATATCTGCAGACTGCACTTTTTAATATTAATACATGCTGACAGTGGTTTGTAGCCCAACCACACTTGCAACAGCACAAACCCCATCCTATGGGAATGAAAAATTTGCTGATTTCTTTTACAGTCCTTTAGCATATCTGTCAGAAGATCCCATGGTTTTCAGAATTATAAACAACTTTAGATGGGAGAAAGTAACTGTAAGTATCTCAGAATGCAGCTAATGTTTTGGAGGGTCAGAGCTAATCTGTTGGTTATTTTTTAAGTATAAAAAGGGGGATAGGGAAAAGCAGGAAGAGGAGTTATATTTCAAAATGTGATTCATAAACATAAGTTCAACCATGCCAAATTTCTATCACTTTAGCTTTAAAGGTGGAAATATGTAACTACACAGGACTTTTATGTTTGAAAGCCACTTTGGCAGTGGGAGACTAGGAACTCTACCCTACTTTAGGCATGCAAACCAGCTGTGTGAGTTTGGGCTACTCACTATCTCTTCCCTATCTACTTCACAGGGTTGTTGTTTTTTTGTGGATAAAAAGAGGGGGGTGGATTATGTATGTGTCCCTTGTTTATTAAGATCAAGCTAGGATATAAATCTAATAAGAAATATACTCATTTACTATTATTAACTTAAACCTATCAAATCCGCAAAAGAAAAAAAAATAATGCATAGTCCTTTGACCAAATGATCCTCTTTCTAAATTCAAGATGGCGAATATTTTTTTAAAAAAATGTTTTCCATTCTCCTATATAAATATTATCCCACTCTTAAAATGTTTTTCATATATCAAAATGGAAATTCTTTGAAGTAAGCAAAGAGATAAAATACATGGAAATTGCAGTTATGCTGTAAAGTTATGTTTGCATGTATTTATGAATATAAACACTGAAAGTCATAGCAAATACCATATGTTCACTATTCACTTTACTTACAATAACAGTGATTAAACTTTGAATTGCATTAGAGATATACTGTATCTCATTTTAGTAAACATAGTCTTTACTGGAGCGATCATATACCCTACTTCATGTTTGTATCAAAAACTTTATAACTGGTAAAATGGTTTTAAAGATAAGGAACCGTTTTTGTTCTGTTTTGTTTTAATTCACAGTGTTAAAAGCCAGCATTTGTGAAACCAAATGTTTGTGATATACTTATATATTCCCTATCTTTGATTACTAGCTTAGATCACTATAAGTTCAGCAACAAAATACCGGTAATTTATTCCAAAGTAAATGCTCATTTTTTATGGATCTAAACAGCAGGAGGTGCTGTATAAAAAGCATGTACTTTCTTTTACCTGTCCCCCTTGCTCATCCATCCCTTATGATGACTGAGAGCATGCTTAAATCATGCTTAGTGCATGGCCTGAAATCTACTGTAAATTTCATTTTAAGTTGCAATCTTTATTTCTGACCAATTTCCCTGCCTTACATTTTCAAATATCTTCTAAATATAAAATTATATGGGTATACACATACATATACACACACAAACACACATTCCATGAAAAGGTTAGCGGTACCAAAAAGGCATGCATGCTCCATTTCAGTTCAGCTTCATTACACATAAAGACACTGAAATACATGCCTAACTATTAAGAAAAAAATAAACATGCACTATAGACAAAATGCTAATTAACTACATTGTGAGGGTTTTTTGTCTATACAGTAACACGGAAATAAATACTGTTGTGTATAGAAATTAAATGTATTCTATATCCCTAACAAGTCGATCATGAGTGACTTGAAAATCATTAAGGGCTTTCCTTCAGAGCAAACAAGAGAGAAAAAAAAAGGCAATTTTTGGTTATGCTTACATGCACAATTTTTTTTTAAAAAATGTGAAGTATATTTCTGGTCTAGCTAACATTAACTGGACCCTCCTAGAAAAATATACATTATGAAAAAGTACTTATACTCAGCTGTGAGTTATCTTAAGCAGAACAAGTAGAGATTATTTCCACAGCAGTTTGCCTGCTTGTGCAGAGTGTGCAGCACACAAACATTATCTGTATAATTCCTTACACAGAAAGACATACACCTTTAATATACAGTTCAGCTACTTGTAAAATACACAATATATTGTACACCATGTCATATTTCATTGTCAAAAAGTGTCACAGCTTTCTACAAGTAATGTAATAGGAAAAAAATGAGACTCAGATAACTCACCTGTTCACAGTAGTTTTTTGCAGATTTTAATTGCTGGTACAAGGCCAACAGTACTCCTTGGATGTATATCTTGGCTCCAGTAGGACTAAAGCCTTCTCCTTTAGAAACCCAGAGAGGTCCCCATAAAGGCGTGATGGAATTTTGCAGACATTTCTCAAGCATAGGAACTGCACAAAGAAAAGGAAATGGAGGGAGAGATTTTTTTTTTGATCCAGCTAAAACACATAATCTGAATGGTGTCTCCCAGACCGGAACTGTTAACATCTATTACTTTTATCTGCTTGGGGTTGTCTTACAAAACTGATCCTGCATTTCTGGTGGCCACTATGAAGGATATATTTATATTGAGACATTCCCCCCACAACTATGTAAGACTCATAAGCCTTGTGCGCACACCTGAATAGTTTTGAAGTGTGTCTAACTAGCTGCACAGAGTGTCATGGTGTGCACTGATTGCCTTATCTTCTCATTTATCACAGATGAGTTGGAACCAACCTTGCTGAAATCTACTTACTGGCATTGTCCTGATAAAATTGCTAAATCCATGTTGTTTCTATGTATAGTTTTCTATCAAGGAGTATATATGTTTACAGTTTGAAAATGTTGCACAACTGATCATTATTAAAATACAGTAAATGTAAGGATTGTTTTAAGGCCCTTTTTTAAAAAAAATACTTTTTTTTCTGACAAAAAAAAAGAATGAAATCTATTTAGTATTGTTCCGGGGTTAAGGGTTAAGAAGAAAATGAGATCATGTAAATAATATTGATGCTGAGTAAGGCAACCTATTTTTCATTTTTTGTTATTCCTTCTCACCAGAAGTCAAATACATATATGTTTTTTTCTAAATTATATGGAAAGATTTTTGTAAGCAACTGTAATATTTATTTTATGAAGACTACATTATGTAAAGTACAAAAAGTCACGTGTTTGATGACAGAATTTGTTCATTTTCTTTTACTTTGCAGTTTGAGAATAAATGCTAATAGAAAATACCTTATCAATAATAAACAGGAGCAAATATTAATTTTAAGGATCTAGAATCATCTACGATTCTGATTGTTTTCAGTATTCTGTTATATTACCAGCGTGAGGAAGCACCAATGTTTTACAGTGCATTTCCTTTTTTTCCAGTTGCATTGATTAACTTCAGAATCCTTGCACTAAATTCTGATAGGCTGTGAACAAATTAAGTTTAAGAAATGGAAAAGGACATCTTGCCTATCACTGGATGTGAACAAAGGAAGAGAATAGGAGAATAGCGCAAAGACTTGCTGGAGGGAAAATGATTTGTGAATACATGTGTGCAGGGGAAGAAGTTCTGTATTTAGTTAGCAGTGGAAGGAGTATTTAAATTCTAAAGAGAGAAGTGTATAGTGGAAAGGAAAGGCAATTATGATACATGAACAAAGCTCTGCATATGTTCATGTTTACATTTTTCACTGATTTTAAATAAATGGGAAAAATGAAAGGATAATATTGTTCAGTGATAGAAGCAACCAATACCACTCTTTTTCAGTCATATTCCTTGAAGATGAGAAATACAATACAGAGATGTGCAATACTGGAGGATAGTGTTGTGGAGACCATTTCCTCAGTTACTACAGGCCCCAAATCATGTCCTGGATCTCATATTCTTCATGTGCATCAAGCCACAATATTGTAAGTGAGCAGGATTAACATGCATTACAGCAGAATGCAGAGTTTCAGAATAATAGGTTTCCACCCAGGGAATGCCAACAAAAAGTGTGCAGCAAGTAAAAAAAACGCCCAAAGATTTACAACAACTTTTAAAAATATGCTGTTTCCATCATCTACCATATATGATATTATGCTCCTCTGTTCTTTCTAATACCTGTCTGTTCAATTGCTGCTTCTTTTTTCATATATGGCTCTAATTTCTTTTGAAAGATCTTCAACATGTCTTGTGATTAGAATATTCTTTTAAATTTCCCTTTTAGAGATTGGAGTATAAAATACTGTAGGTATCTTTTTTTTTTGTCTTTTCCATGTTTGTTGGTAGAGGCCATCTCCGCAATCTCAGAGTCATTGGGAATTAGGCATATAAATGTAATGTCTTGTTGTTGTTGCTTTTGTACAATAGGTCAGGATATAGTGCAGGAATCTAAATTATTTATAATATAGACTCAAAATTGGGGCAACGGGAAGAGTAGAATCGGTATCATTTCAAACACATTACTATATTTGCAAGGTAACGCAGGAGAGAGCTCGTGTTGTGAGGTTTAAGGATTGTATGCTTGCTGTCCTGCAGGCTGTGAAACTTCTAAACTGGAGAATTAAAAGAGAGGCCCTCTAAATCCCTATGAATCAATCTGAGATGCTGGAAAATTGGGAGATAATATTAAAATCCTGGGACTCCTACAATTATAGGTGGTATTTTGTAGAGGCAGGGTATACTATGATTAGTCCTATATATAAAAGCATAGACTACTGCAATCCTAAATGTGATAAGACCCAAAAGGCTTACAAAATAAAGAATACTGGTTTCTACCTTTCTTTCTCTTGTTTCTGGGGAACTTTATCAATCTGATGTAAAAGTATTTATTTATATTTCATGTTTCTAGACTCTCAAGGAGGGGTTCTGGACAGTGTATGGTATAATAAACATATAAAACAGTGTATGAAATTAATACTGGAATATTAAATTTAGTTTAAGATTTAAAAAACTAAGTATGAGATTATAACATTATAAAAAAATCAAATAAAACAAATTCCAAGATGGTCATTTAATATTGGTTAATAAAAGGCAGAAGGAGAGCTCTCATCCAGTCCCACAATTGCATGGTCTTTTGTGTTCCCCACGCTAGGCTGCAGAGCCACATTTTGACCCTTTTATGGAAGGCTAGGAAAGTAGGGACCACCTCTGAGGGAAGGATTTCCATAATGCAGGGGCAGCAGTATGGAAAGCAACTAAAGTTCAGAGTTTTGTGTGAGGCCTGACTGTTCCTTAGGTTGCTGTTTTTTTAAAAAAAAAAACCATGCCATAATTGCCTTTTATAGAAACAGTGATCAAGCATGAAAGCATGAGTCTTCTGTGCCAAGTCCTGACCCAGGCTCTGCATAGATAATTAAGATGGAGGGAAAGGGAAGAATGGCTTTGAGGAAGCTGAGAAGAGGAAAGACTGAGGAAAGAAGAGGAAGACTAAGGCTGAGGTAAAAACTTACAAGAACTGGGCTGGAAGGGAAGGAGCAAAGTGTAGCTGTGCTTGGAAAGAGAATGCCAAAAGCATGAATGTCCATAGCAAACAAGCAAATTGCGAGATGTGCATTGTGACACAAGTTCTATTCCTTACACACTAACAATACAAGATGTAAACTTGGGGCTTGCAAATCGCAGCATGTTTAACAATGTAGAAGAACTAAATTAAGGCAAGAAAATATTCTTTTTTTTCCCTCTCTAACTGTGGTAAATGAGAATCACTATGTTCAAAATGAAACCCAGATTTCAGAATTTAAGCAAAAGTACACAGTTTCATCTTCCGATTAGAAAATCTGGAGGAAAGGGTTCTTATTTCCAATAAAATGAAGTGATAGGTTTGTATCATTGTTTTATCTTCTATACAGATTAGAAGTAAACAATTAAAAGTAGTGTTTATTGCTTGCCTAATCCTAACCTGTGTGTGTGTGTGTGTGTGTGTGTGTGTGTGTGTGTGTGTGTGTGTGTGTGATGTCTGTATCTTATAAAGACATTTTTAACACTACAAAATGTAAGAACCTTTGCTTACGGGCATACTTGAGGGGTTGTTGGTTTTTTTGCTTCATCCAATTACTTGCTCTTATCTAGTTACGACACATATGAAAATAAGAACTATTCTAACCTACACAAAGAATTTCAGATTCTGGATTGCTTGTCCTTTTCAGCAGTTAGCAGCTTGCCACATTTTACATAAATTGCAAATCTCAGATATTTTTTAGTTTACAACTAAATGTAGAATACATGTCCCAAACACTCTTTGTTGCAAATCTTTTTCTTTGTTTATATCTTTGTTTGCTGCCACCACATTTCTGGTTTAGAATTTTAA
The DNA here is from genome assembly GCA_032468195.1 of Cerberus rynchops. NCBI lineage: Eukaryota > Metazoa > Chordata > Lepidosauria > Squamata > Homalopsidae > Cerberus > Cerberus rynchops. Next base: position 62,306 of record JANHFJ010005219.1, read on the forward strand.
AAAAAAAAATTAGAAATTGTTTAAATTTCTAATGTAATGTAACTGGGTGGAACATGGGGAAGACACTTGATTAAGATAGAAAGGAACAAACTGAATTTTATTAAATAAGATCAACGTTTTTTTTAAACAGGCTCCATTACTTCAGTTCTTCAGTACTTCAGTTATTGCATCAATATTAATCTAGCCCCACATTAAAAATATTCCTAATGCTGTCTCCCTGACAGAGGGCATGATTCCCAAGATAGGCTCTGAGACCCCCTCAGATTTTGTCACTCTATTTCATCAGCTCTTTCTTCTTGCTGGAGCATCATCTGGAAGGGTATCTTATATTGCCTTTGCCACCCTCCAATCATCACAGTATGTTGCAAAAGTGAAGACAGATGTCACCAAATCCAGTAAGCTCAGTAGGGATCACAGTTGGTGCGCTACACTTAACTGCATGGCTTCCTGTCATAGCCCCCATTTGAAAATTCATTGGCAGCTACTGATCAAAGAGAATTCTGCTATTGCAGATCTTCTTTCCAAAGAGTGAACTATTCAAAATGAGTTGATTCTGAAATCCAATTTCTTAGTTACCTATTCATCTTATCTGGATTTAATTTCAGATTAACTTCCCCAGCATGTTACTGAATGTAGGTAGCATTCAAGAGTACAAATTGAATGATAAGTAGTATGGTAGAACTGTATGCAATCTGCATACAAAGCGCATGTGATACTGCAGGATCAGTTCAGAAGACGTAGTTCAGAATGAGTGAGAGCATAAACATTTAACCTGTTTACAAATCACTAAAACTATCATTTTATAGATGACATGGCTTTTGCTAAGAGGCTTTTGCTGCAGCCATGCAATTCTGGAAATAGGTGCAACTCTAGTAATGAATCACAGCAGGTGCTGTGTTCTAGGGTACCTTTTCCAAACCCAATCAAAACAGTCCATATTCCTACTGTGTACAGCTATGACCCTACTCAAAAAGAACCTTCCTCAGCAGTTTCACATAGAAACAAATCAGCAGGTGAGATGAGGAAGAAGGAATCCTGTGGAGATATTATTACTTCATCACTCTGGATATCAAACAGTAATCTTCCAATATCACTTTATGGACTTAATAGTGTGCCTATAATCTAAATGTGCCAAAGAGTTCAGATGAATACTCTGATAACACTTTCTGGTATCAAGTATTTGAGGAAGAGCAGTGGGCCCATATTCTTCCCATACTGTTTCTATCATAGGCCATCCACTAAATAAAACAAAGCAATTTCTCTACCCTATCCCAGCTGAAAACCCAATTGAAATGGTCACATAATTACTATCATCAAGATTTGTGTGAATCTTCTTTGGCCACTTTTTGTTTTTTAAATTCTAAATATCACAGGATCCTGAAAGATGAACATCCTCTCTCCACCATCCAATCAGAGCTGAAGAACTTCTTAGATGAGAAGCGAAACTTCCTGAAAGAAAAACAAGGAAGTCCAGTTGCTTCCTGGAAAAGCACCTTTGAGACAACCATTACCTGGATGACTGAGAACCTCCAAAGACATTTAGCTATACCCTCTTTGAATGAACACCCTTTGAATGGTGAGGGAGTATGAATGGATTTTCAGAAAAAGTGCAGACTAAGGACCCATCTGTACTTCAGTCTGAGATGCAGACAACACAGACTCATCCCCAATAGCCTGAGCCTGTCTTCAATAGTGAAGGGACACAGGACAGAAAACATCCTGCTGCCAAGAAGGCTCCACACACATTTGCACTATTCAGGCGACCCTGAGGACACCGATAAACTTCCAAGTGGCCTCAATGACCTCTGAAAATGCAAATGACCAGCTATCTGAAAAGGAATATAAATCCTTCCATTTCCCCACTATCCAGTCAGAGCTGAAGAAGCTTCTTGGATGAGAAGTGAAATGTCTTGAAAGAAAAACAAGAAAGTCCAGTTGTCTCCTGAAAAAAAGCACCTTTGGGACAACCGTGACCTAGATGACTCAGAATTTCCATAGACATCTTCTCTCCAAAACAGACTGAATGGAGAAGCTGGATTGAAAGTATTTTGTTGAAGTCTGCTTTTTGAACATTAGCTGCAAGGGACTTCTAATATACTTATCAGTGGGTGAAGAAAATATCCAACAAGAGGAGATATTAAAGATATGAAAATACAGGTTTTCTTTTACTTACAACCACAACTGGGATCAGAATTTCCATTGCTAAGCAATGGTTGTTCAGTAAATAGCTAAGTGAGGCACACCCAATTTTACAATATCTTATGCCACACTTTTAAGTGAATAACTGCAGTTGTTAAGTGAATCATGCAATCTTTAAGAATATCTATCTTTGCCCTTTGATCTTTCTGTGGGAAGTTGGCTGGGAAGGTTGCAAATGGAACTTACATGATCTTGGGATGCTGTAACTGTTGGTTGCCAAGGGCCTGAATTTTGATCACATGATCATGGGGATGCAACCATGTTGCAGCATAGAGTTGTAAGTATGAGATCAATAAGTCACTTTCTTCAGTGCTGTTGTAATTTGCTAAATAAATGGTTGTAAGTCAATGACTACCTGTAGAATGAAGCATCCTGCATTAGCCTGAATTCCAGAGGATGGTAATGAAGAGGCAAATGAAACAGACATTAATTACACAGTGATAAAAGTAATATTTTTGTATATCTTGGATCAATAATCAAGATCAGTAGTAGGAAATTCTAGAGTTTTGTGGGAGGCAAAATTTCATACTCTGCTCAAACTTTATATAAGCTCCATTATTTGTTATGTCTTTGTAATAATGAGTCATGTATTGCAGTATGCTGTAAACATTCTGTGGAACCAAAAGGTAAATTCTTAGCATTCTTATAGAGAAGCAAAGTCTGCTGAAATCATAAGATTGGTTTCAAAATAAATATATTTATAAATGAAAGCTATTTGTGTATAGGACAAACCAATAGGCTTTATGTAATTGTTTTTGCATTAGCCCGATCTGACTGCCACTAAACATCAGAGTATAGAGCAAAGTCAAGAAATTTGGAATTCAGATGGCCTTCAGCTGTTACCAGAGGGCCTTCAGCTGTTTTCCTTGATGTTTGTAAGCTAGCATATTGCAAAGTAAACCACCACCTTCCAGCATCAACTTTATTTCCAATAACAGCTTTAATTTTCAAACAGACCATGGTGTTTTTTAATGTTTGGAAGTAGAACCACATAACAGGATGGGGGAGGGGGGAGGAATCAAGACAAAGACATTGTAAATTGCTCTCTTATTTTTGACTACTTGAAATGTACAGAAGAGGTTAGCTGTGACAGGAAAAGTCAAGCCAGAGTTTTTGATACAAGATAGTATGTAGGGTAGATAAAGACACTGAACAGTAGAAATAAAACCTTGGAGACTTCTAAGTATATTCTGAATATTGTTTTTCTCCCCTATTAAAGAATGTTGTTTCTACAGCACTGTAACCAACTGAAGCCTTATATAAATAGCTAAGATCAATATTATAGTTAGCTCCGCCCTTCTCAGGAGAACTGTACAGATTACTAAAGAACAGGAAAGTGCAAAACATTACATCTCCAGAAATAGTTTGTGCATACCTATTAAACAGTCCTTGCCTTATTTTTAAGTTTAATAAGAAGTTGAGATATTAAGGTTTTTTTCTTAAAATTCATCCTCTAAATCAGGGGTAGGGAACCTTGGCTCTTTCATGACTCATGGACTTCAACTCCCAGAATTCCT
>JANHFJ010005221.1:55660-69914 GCA_032468195.1 Cerberus rynchops
CCCTGGTCTAGATGATCCTGCAGTAAATTATGAGTCCTACTTGCAACCCACCCACTCATGGTGTTCCAGGTTTAGCCAAGTGAAATCCCATTGATTTCATTGGATTTCTAAATATTACAAACTGCTAATATGTTCCAATATATATTTTTGGGACATATTAGACTCTGAATGAGATTCTCATCTTTAAAGTTGGCAAGGTTATACTGAAAACCTTCCCCATAATTATGTCTGTTGAGCTATACTCACAACAAATAGTTTAGGGCATAGAAGAGGAAAAAAAAGATTTCTAGGCTTTCTTTAAAATATCTGAATGTGTTTATTTAAATAATTTTTTGCAGGTCACGGAAGAAACCAGTAACATCTTACAAACCTTGGGCTATATTTGCACCTGCCGAGGTATCATTAATGTCAAAGGAAAAGGAGAACTTCAGACCTACTTTGTACATACTGAAATGACTAAGTCCCTTTCCCAAGGGAATGTGGCATCATGAAATATATCAAGGGTAGACAGTCATATTTTTAGAGAAAAAACACCCACACTTTTTTCTTAAATCTCCTTTAGCCCACACCATGAACAACACATGTGTACTTTTCTGGTGTATAGAAATGTTGCTGTAGTAGTGTCTACAGTCTCGTCCCACCATTCACCATCAAGAGACCTCAGTAGTTGTCAGATTCCAGAAATGGCCAAAGCTAGTGCTGTGCACTGAGATTATCTGACAGCTTGATTTGTATTCTTGACTCTTCAGTGGTAAAGAAGTAACCTGAGTTGGAAAAATTAATGGCCTGATACAGAAGGAGGCTATGAAGATGATAATTTAAAAAAAAATACAGAAAAGCATTTTATGGCAATAAAATTAGAGCTGCATGAAACATCGTGAAAAATATGGTAGCTCCATATAACATCCTTTAATCCTAAATCGTATAATTCTAAATATATAATATCCTTCATCATTACAACTAGGGTGTGTTCACTAGTTGTGTCTCATAGCCAACAACATAAAATTAGAGCTTTAGGCTTGATAGTTTCCCTAGTGGAATTCATAGACAAGCAGGACCAGTTTTGTATAAAATGTGTTAAAATGTTTTGATGCCCTTGTCTTTTGTAATATAAACTCATTAAAGGTTTCTATGTACTTTATTTGCAATTGTGAGTTTATTACACCTGTTATGTGTGATCAGTGAGCTTTCTGGCACAAAGGCAAAAACCTAAACCCAAACTCTTCTGCCAGAAGTTTATGATTAAAATATTTTCAAAGTCAAAGGTGATCAGGCCGTGGAAACAAGGAATAAATATTAGCAAAGTAAAAATACATTTACTTTATTTTATTTTATAGCCGTTTTGCATGTGTAAATTCCCCTTAGTGGTACTTAACACAATGTTGCCATTAAAAGTATGAAAAATGAGAGGTGGCCAGTAATTTCTCCTTAGCTTTGTTGTGGATATAGAAAGTAGAGCAATTACTGTAATAGTTTACCTACTCATCACTAATAGCCCACTAATAATCATAAAAAGAAAAAGCTGAACCTGCAAAGAGGAAGTCTGAATTAATGCCAAGTTTTTAATAGCTTATTTATCCTAGATAGGCAAATGCTGAAAGTATAATTTAGGCAAAACTATTACTATAAATAATTATCTAAAAAGAATTGGAGAACATGAAAGACGGTGCACTATAATAATTTATGACAGTACATAGTGTACTATAATATATAAACAAAAGATGCCATTCAATTCCTGGTAAAAATGTCACCATAAGGAAAGCAAAATGACAAAAAGTGTCATCATGTAAAACCCAGAAGTTATGAACTTGATTCAGATTGCAGGACACAAATATATACCGTAATTGTAATATTTATTAAGTGATGACATCATTGTACAAATGTCATGATTCTGGGTTTGCCTAAAGAGGGTTGCAGACACTGTTCTTTAGTGATAAACATCAGTTTGCTTTCTCAGAAGGCTGCTCAAATATTGTGCAACATCTACAAAACCTACTAGAAGAAAAGGTCAGCTTTGAAAGCTGAATAACTTAATCTGCTTTTACTATTAGATGCTGGAAGCAGAAACTTGGAAGAATGACATTTCTCAATCATAAAAGCCTGTTTTGCTTTGCAGTTTCACCAGGCAGTGTTGTTACCTTTTCACCCTTACCTGCAAGTTATGTCTAGTATGGTGCATGATCTGAAATGAAAAATTGTCAAGTAGTGCGGAGTCCTTGGATAAATTCTATCAAGGATAAATACCAAAAGATCGGTTACATGATTCTTTCTTGTCATCTCTTTTTATTAACAGCTACTAATGAGACACATTTGATGAGGCTCCTATTAGTCTGTTTGCATGCAGGTATCAGTAACAGCTTTCCTGACGTTAAATCATTCATGCTTCTGAACTCACTATTCAAGAACCTTTTGTGTACCTTCCAGTCGAAAAGTAACAAATTCCCCCTTCAGGCTCTTTGATATCAACACCACCACTTAGATTCTGTGATATCTAGTGCTTACAAAGGTGTCTCATGTTTCAAGAAACATACTGTCATCCAGAAGACACTGCGTGATGTCTTCATTTGTATCTGTCTACTGTTCCTGTATTTTTCAGTGAAATTCCTGCTAACAAATAGTGTGACTTCACAGACACTTTACTTGTGAAGCAGATTTCACATAGCAGTGAGTGAAAGCAGCCTGTGCTTTGTTTTGCCCAGCCACAGCTTTTCTCAAACTTCCAACCCCCTTATAAGTGATTTGACATCATAGTTTATTCAGATGGTCTCTTAGTAACCAAAGAACTCTGCAAACGCACCAGCTGGGGCTGGGTGGGAGATTAGTAGGGAATGCAAAGCAATCCAGCCTGCCACTCAGCTGAACACTGGGCTTCACAGGGGAATGCAAGGAGCCCAGAATGGGAAAGAACTGGAGGAAGAGGAAGAGTTGGAGGAACTGGAAGGTGTCAATGAGGCACTAATAAGGAAACACCAGCTTCCACTCTCTGCACAGTCAGCATTCAGCTACATCCCACCCCGACGCAAGGAACCTCCTGAACTTAGTTATTTTTACCAGGAGAGCAAGGTATGTCCAGAAATTTTGCGCGATAATTGGGAGGAGGGGGTCAATGCATCCAAGACAGATAGAATCGCCTCTTAAAAGGCTCTGGGAATGAAGCATTGCTCAATCTTTCAGCCCCAGATAGCAAATTGCAATACAGGTAATCCTTGACCTATGACCACAGTTGAGCCCCAAATTGATGTTGCTTAGCAATACATTTAAGTGGATTTTGCCCCACATTACTTCTTGCCACAGTTGTTAAGTGAATTATTGCAGTTGTTAATAACCCAATTGTTAAGTGAATCTGCCTTCCCCATTCACTTTGCTTGTCAAGTCATAAAAGGTGATCATATGACCCTAGCATACCCCAACCATCATAAATATGAATCAGTTGCCGAGCATCTGAATTTTGATTGCATGACCATGGGGATGTTGCAACAGTCATGTGAAAAACAGTCCTAAGTCATTTTTTTCAGTGTCATCATAACTTTGAAGAGTCACCAAAGGAACTGTTGTAACTCAAGGACTAAGTAAGTGTAATTTTTGAAACATGTAGGTAGCCTATGGAATTTATTTTTACATTGGTACTCACTCTGGATCACTTGTTTGAATAATGGTTGAAGTCAGAAAGAGCTGTGTTTGTAACTTTCTCATTTGTGAGCAGTGTCTTGTATTGTGCTATATTGTGTAAGAATCTAGATTAATTTTGGAGCCAAGGGTCATATTCAGCCATGTGGCATGCTGACACTGGCACAACCCTACAGCTTCTTTCTCTCTTTAGAGAAGCTAAGCAGTGCTTAAAAGCTTTTAATCATGTTGGAAGAGCTCAATATATTCAGTGGCTATGTCTTCTAGCTAGGAATTGTAGATTCTGTGTTTTATAAAAATATTCAGCACTGGGTTTTTTTTTGAAGCCTCGTTAAAAGTTGTCACTTATTCACAATTATTTATGAAGATATGAGAACATACACATTACTGCTCAGCAAAGAAAAATTGGTATATGGCAATACCAATGTTTATGCATATCAGAATGCTCAAGGAAGTCGATTCCATTACTGTGATGTGATCCTGCTTCATCATTCAACTGACCCAGCCTTTCTATTTTTAAGCCAGGAATTGTTGCCCTATATGACTGCGTTTTCAAAAGACCCATCGGCTATAATGCAAAGCTCCATCGGTGTGACAGAGAACACGCAAAAAGCAGAGGACTTCACATTAATGATGAGGTGATTGTCAAGTCTTGGTGACAAAAATCACTCACCTCCTTTCTGCTTACTCATGATAATGGCCAAGTTCTGGCTGCTGCCAACTACTGCATTCTTCAAGTATGCAATGGAGTACTGTAATGATTATTAGTTTAAAGCTAGGATTTTATGCAAATTTATTTAAGACTAAGAACTCCTAGGCCAGGGGTGTCAAACTGGCGACCTGCGGGCCAGATGCGTTACGCGCAAGCCATATCCACCCCAGCTCTGTGAAAGGAAAAATGTCATGAAATGTCACATGATGCCACTGTGACACTGCAGGTTTGACACCCGTGTCCTAGTCTACATCAAAGCAACATGCTTAGGGTTATATGACACAACTTGTCAGATTCAGCCTCCCTCAGCCAGGAGGATCATTGGTTGAGTCATAAATGCAGGCATTCTCACATATTTGAGTAGTGGGGTATTCCAAGATTGGGAGTTAACAAAATGATAATTACTGAATTAAAGCTTTATTTGGGAGTAAGCAGCATTTGGAAACAGTGCTATACATTTTGAGAATAAATATAGGTAACATAAATATCTCCTGTAAATTAAATCTAAATAACAGTATTTTGCACTTGGAGTGAGGTACAAGGGACGCCATTAGTATGATACAAACAGAATTAAGATGTTGAGCTCATTAATTAAAATAGATCATAATTTATCAAATACTTGCCTCCACCCCTGAAATATTTGGAATTGAAATAAGCAAGCTACTATCTCTTCCACTAAGTTTCCATAAGCTTTATGGGGAATAATATTGCTAATGGAATGCTAGAAGTCAGTTGTGTAACACAAATGCTCATTACTCTCAGATGAGTTGCATTTTGCAGAAAAAAATGACAATCCTTCCTTGAGGAAGTATTTAGTAACATAAATCTCTAAGTACTTATTCATGTTAGACAATCTACATAGAGCATGAGGCATTTTAAAAAAGTTCCTGTAGGGTGGAAGAAATTATACCCAAATAGCATTTTTCTTTTGGAAAGGATTACAGGTGACTCTAGCTGTTTTTAATGGATATAGCTGGAGTGTATAAACTGTGAGAGATTTTTACTTCTTAGCACTTCAGGAAACCAGAATGCATTTGGAAGATGTCATTTTGATTTGGATGCAAGGCATCCACCACCATTGCCAGCAGCATCATACCAAGCATCTTATATCTAGTTTTCTCTTTATCTCTGTTGTATTTTTATAGTCGGAAATCACATCTCAAAAACATTCTTACAGGAAAAGAAAAGGCCTATAGCTGTCTTGTCTTCTTCTGAATATGGGCGGCATATAAACAAACCTGTGGAAGAGCTAATCCGAGACCACGTGCGCATTAATCACGTAAAGGCAGAGTTCTACAGAAAAAATGGAATAGCTTGCTTGATAGAAAAATGAATCCAATTTAAGAATCTACTGTGATAGATACCCAACAGCAAGATAGTATCAAATTCCTGTAGTGTCCTGCTTCAATTTACATTTCAAATGTAAGATTACAATATCTTTATTGCTGGGGTTTTAGCTAAAATCAGGTTTTATTTTTTAGGTTCTTAAAGCATGATGTTACTTGTGTGACCTCCAGTTTGTACTCACCTCTCAATTTTTTTCTCTCCTGGAAAAAATGTGCAAAGATTTTACCAGAAAAGTGGCTTGACACTCTTAACACACTAGAGTAGCCATGTATTAATCTGAAAATAATCACCTCTGTCATTTCTTGTCTCTCTATAATTTATAGAATAGTTTCTGTTCTTTTAATTGTATCAAAACTAAAGGACTTGGTAGCATGCTTAACATGCTTTTCCTTCCAATTTCATCTCTTTGTTAATTTAATGTTTTATAACCGTGTTTGAAATGCTTAACTAAAGAGGTCACGATTAAAGGAAGAAAATATTGAGAAAAATATCTATCAACCTGATTATATACCAAGGATGCATATATGAATATTTATATATGAGCTGTGCATTCAGAATAAAGATCAGCTGATAGATGGGCAGCTCCACAACAATGGATTTTCAATGCTGAGTACAAACATTAAAGTTTGACATTAATCTCACCTCTTGAAATTGAATAGTTTTTTGATTGCTGTTTGTAGTGGAACTTTCATCAAAGCTACTAGGTACTAGGACTACCATAGTATGAGTTGATGTAAACCACATTTAATCTGCATTTCCTGTCAGCCCAGAAGGGAAGCTTCTTCACAGAACAGCATTTAGAAGAAGGGGGAAGTGCCAATTTTAATCAGGAGAATAGAGGAGGAAAATGAAATGTGAAGTGAGCGGCTCCTATAAAAACCTTTCTAATGGTAGAATTTTGTTGTTTTTACTTAGTGATAAGCCACCTAGAGTCACCTTTTGGTGAAATGGGCAGCATATAAATTTACTAAATAGCAATACTAAACAATATAAAATGTATGGAAATATACATATTCATACATAAAATATATATACAAATATGCATACAGTACATACATAAATTCCATATATACTCAAACATAAATGCACCCAAGTTATATGTTTACTGTCACATCTAGTCTGGCTCTTTTGTATATACGTACATGCAATCTTTAAAAACTAAACAGAAAAAAACTAAAACCATTAAGAACTAAACATTTCTACATTTCCCAGGACATGATATATACTACCAGGGAAAATGCAATTATTTTTCAGGTTAGCTTGATATTAAGTCAATCACATTAGAAAAAAATAAACTTAGGTGCATTTGCACTTTCTTTCCATGTAACATTGGGAGATGAAACTATATAATAGGATAAAACACAGGATTTATTTAAATATTAATTTCTCAAACACAAAATCAACAATAGCCTTCATATACATTTATCTGGATTCAGCTTTATTTTCATGGAAGCTATAAAAGTTAGGAAATACTTTCTTGTGTAGGTATTCCAGTACATCATTTTTGTTGTCCAGTGGGTTAAACTCAAAAAATGGGATCTGAAATAGAAAGAAATGCAAGAAACATTATTCAAATAATTCTGCAGAGATTAAAACATTTGAACAATTTTATGAAGAAAATCAATATTTTCTTTTCTGAAAAGGACATGAACAGGCCTATCACAAAAGAACATTTGATCCTTTTTCATTTACTTTCCTGATCTGATAAAAAAAACAGCCCTGTTCCTGTCCTGTTCCAATATTCTTGATAGTCTTGTCACCTATCCATTGCTAACTATTGATACAAAAATGGCTCCAGGCATATGGCACAACAGGAATGTGGTGGCAACAGGTCCTTGAAGGATTACAACTGCAGATTTTAGTCTTTGAATAATAGCCGTCTTCCAATAAAGCTAAAATGCTAAATGTTAGGACTAAATCCAATTAAGCTCACTGAAAAGAATTCATCTAAGGGTCATGGACATAGTTTAAAGTGAAACCATCAATTTAAATGAAGACAATCCCAAAGGCAGTCCAAAGGGGGAGAAAGAAAGATTCCTCTCTGAAATTTTAAACAACTATTTCTGGTCTAGTACTGAAGCTAGGACTAAACTAGACATTCCAGTGATTAAATTAAATATAATGGTAATAATGTATGTACTGGTATTAAGGGCTGGATAGTGAAATATTGCTTTGAGACATACAAAAAAAATTAATTTGTATACTGCCTTTATTATTTTTACAAATAGGTGATGAACGTATCCAACACACCTTCCTCCTCCTATTTTCCCCACAACAATTCTGTGAGGTGAGTTGGGTTGAGAGAATGACTGGCCCAAAGTTACCAGACTGGCTTTCATAGCTAAGCCAGGACTTGAACGCTCTCCTTCCTAGCTCTTAGTTCACTCTTTAGCTGAGACCAAGAACAAAACAGTCTGGATTAACCCTCAGAAGTAAATATTTCTATGAACAAAGCACCAATATGGATCTCCAAATATAGTTAAATATTTGAAGAAGGTATCCTTCCTATCTCTTGAAATATGTAGCAGTATTATTGAATTTACCTGTACAACCACATAACCAATGAGCTTCAGATGTCTTTGCTTAATGGATTCTTTTCCAAGAAGATTGTGAGTATTAGCACAAAATCTCATTTCATCATCAATGCAGAGAGCTATTCTGTAAAATCAAAATATTGTTACTGTTACAAATCAAAATGTCAGTGCAGACTTTTCTAACTCAACAGCCCTTCAACAGGGTTAGATTACAACTCATTACTGACCAACACAAAGAATAATGAACGATATACTGCAACAAATCTGAAGGGAAATATATTGGGAAAAGCTGACCATTCCTGCTTTCTTTTTTAAGCAAATGCATTGCTGTTAAGTGAACCTATAGTTCATTATAAGCCAGTTTTTCCTGTTTTAGGTAAAACGGTTTTGCCTTTTTTAGGCAAAACTGTTGTAAAACATGCCCATGTGACTGCAAGATGCTGCAAACAGCTACAAATGCAGCCCAGCTGGCAAGTACCCAAAGTGTGGTCACAAGGCTGCAGGGAGGAGGGGCATCAGAACTTTGAATCCTGTTTGTAAGCACCCACAGGAGGTCTGTTGTAACTTTAAATGGTTGCTAAGTGACCTGTCTTAAATCGAGGACTACTTGTTGTCTGCTAGCACAGATGAAGAATCTTTCTAGTTGATATTTCAGTTCAGTACAGTTCTGGCATGCAAACACAATGAAGCATAAGCAAATAATTGAGATAGTTTTCAACATGACCAAGTCATTCTATTACAGTCAGTGAATATTGTAGTAACAGCTTATATTTAAGAATGTATATTCAAAGGTATGCAATAACCTTATGTCTACAAGTAAATGTAAAAGCGTTTGAAAAGAGGAATAAACTTTTCAAACAGAAACATGAATCAAATGCTAGAAATAATTTTTTTACTTTTTCATGAGAAAAGAAAAACTGAAAAAGTTTCTTCAGATTTGTGAACTCACTTTGGAAAACAAAACCGACCCCAGTTTTCCTTACCTTTCGTATACCTCATCATGTGCGTTGACTGGTAGTACAAATCCTTCTTCATTTAGCTTAATCTCAATATCTTTAGAACAAACAAAGAAAATAGCATTCCTTGTAATTATCTTTTTGCTGAATTTCATTCACTGTCATAACTGAACAATTTTTAATCAATATGCAACATTGATAACTGAGGAAATGAGCAGCCTTATTGTTCATTAAGTACATTCAACTTGGCTAGAAACAAAAACCTAGCTGTTGTTGAAAAAAATCTTAAGCATTCTAAGATAATATTAAAATTCTATGCAGATGAGAATGGCTGAAAAAGGAAGGGGTAGAAGGCTTCAAATTGTCTAGGGCCCTTGTAACAATGAGATGATGTATTGTTTCATTTTTTTTATCCCCACCATTTTGTCCCCACCTCCACTCCCAATCATCTGCATGGAGAACCAAATCACTCTTGCTGGAGTTCAAAAGATATAGTTTGCAGAGTTCACACTCAATGAACATAAACTTCTAGAATCATAGTTTACACAACTTCAGTGCTATGTATGAATATTCCATACAAATATTCTAAAGAACAAACAAATTCCAACAATATGAAATAGAAAATCATGAGGCAAATAACCGCAGTAGAAACTATTGCCTAAGTCCAAAAGAAATCCCTGCAGTCATTTAAAGGCCTAGGAGAACTCTCAGAGATTTCCAAAAGTTAATACCAAAGTATAAGTGGCATAACAGAAAAATAATCAAATATATTGCTGATGATTAACCTCATCCCATCCATTTACTCCTTGGAATAGGGCCACTCAACCCATTCGATCCTGGAAAAAAGTGCACCTATCTAAAACTAAACGCAGCTATCAGAAAAGGAGTTCGCTCACCTATAGTGTAGTGATATGGTGTCAGAACATTATAGACAAAATATTTTTGGCTCCCCAAGAGATCAATCATGCCAGCCTTCACTCTGTTGAAAAGATTAAGATCAACCTTGGATTCTAATGTCTGGCATCTAGTGTAAAAGGATTTGACTTGATAGTCTAGGGGGAGCTTGGGCTTCTGTAAAGAGAAAAGATTAAAATTTTAATCAATTTTATGCCAGGTTGCTTCCTGTTGGTTAACAAAACAAATAGCAGTAAATATGCAATTAGTTTTAAAAAAGCACCAATAAACTGATAACATAAGGCACACAATGCTGGAAGAATGATGATGAAAAGCCACAGCAGAGAAACCATCACATTGGAAAACCTATAAAGTAGTATTAGGAGGCTCTTGTTTTTCTCTTCAGTTAGTATAAGGCAATATAACTGATTTACCAGATGCAGATCTCATGCCCTGGAATGATTATTTTGTGTTCTTGCTCCAGGATAGAAGTGCTATAATGGGAGCAGAAGTTTCTCCCACTGGTATAAATCTATATGAACACCTTCATCCTGTATACCTTATGGCCAAAACCCCATAGGACTACAACCTAAAATGCCAGCAAAATTTTTATTGCTGATATGGAGGATTACTAACAAACAACATTACTACATTTGGCTATTAGTATTATGTAACACTTACTAACAAACAACATTACTACATTTGGCTATTAGTATTATGTAACACTTATTAGTCCGAGTAAAAATGTACAAATGCTGGCATTTGCTTAACTTAACATTAATACCATCAATAATATCATACCTTATAGTATGGACACTCCAGTTGAATGGTTAAAAACAGCTGAGTCAACTGAGAAAGAATCTTCGACCTTGGACTTTTAGCTAAAATGCAAACAACCAGATAGACACATCATCACACAGCAATTTAAAGTTGATTGCTCAGCTTTCATTTATTACTAATATTTATATATTAGTAATATGCCACTCCAACTGCAAAAAGTTTTTGAGCAGTTTACATTCCCTTACAGACTAAACACAGTTAAATCATCATTCTCATCATTAAATAACATAAGAATTATTAGCCCTCTAATGCCAAAGAATCAATCAAACATTATAAAAAATGCTTTAAGGGGAGGGGGCACTCACAACAATTCTGGAATAGCCACATTTTGATAGTTGTCTGAAAAATCAACACAGTCAAACCAGTCTAAGCTTGGGGCAGGAGGATATTGTTTCAAAGAAGGTGCCATAACTGAGAAATCTCTGTGGTTCCTGAAGATAACATTCCCTAGAACAGTTCCACTATGTTTCCAGCTTTGCGGAAACAGCTACTCATTTGCTCATGCAAGTGAGGATGTGTGCATGCATGCTCACCAGCTATTTCCATGGACCAGTTGCAAACCCTCACGGCCTACGTATTAGTGGGCTGAAGCCCATAGGTTGGGGACCTCTACCCTGTGGGCCTCGGAAGAAAAGTTCTGGAGAGAGCTTACCCTTCCAGAACATACAGAACAGGCCAGGCCCACTGGTAGGGATCCTGTATAAAGTTTTAAAGAAAACAATCAGCACCTTGATTATTATCTAGGAAACTGGCAATCGATATAGCTTTCAAAATAGAGAAGTTATAAAAGAGAACTTACAGTAGTTCTTAAAAGTTTATGAACCCATTTGAGTCTTCGATATTTATGCATAAATATGACCTATACAAGTTCTAAAACTACATAAAAGCCAATTAAATAGGCAAACCAAAACAAGCATTATGCTTGTTTATTCATTTATTGAAGAAAATGATACAAAGCTACATATTTGTGTGTGGCAAAATTAATATTACAGGTAGTTCTCAATTTGTGATTAGAATTGGAACCATAATTTTCTTTGCTAAGCAGCGTGCTTATTAAATGAGTCATGCCTGGTTTTATGGACTTTTTTGCCACAGTTGTTAAACCAACCATCAGGTCATTAAGCAAATCCAGCTTCACTCATTCACGCTGCTTGTCAGAAGCTGGCTGGCAATATTGCAAATGGCGATCACGTAACCCTGGAATAGTGCAATCATCACAAACATGCCAATTGCCAGGCACTTTAACTATGGGATGCTGTGACAGTCGTAAATATAAAGACTGGTCACTTTTTCAGTGATAGATAACCTTTATTGTCATTTTTTACTGTAGGCATACTGGCACACATTAAAAATTAAATTCTGATGCGTTCTCTCAGATGTATACACATACATAATACATACTATATATACACATGCTATATATACATCTCTAGCTATCTATATCTATACATATAAAATACCCACCCACACACATTGTAATTGTAATTTCAAATGATTGCTAAACAAATGGTTTTAAGCCAAGTATAACTTGTATTACTTTTATATTACTACACACTGTTGTTTATAGTTGTCATGAATATCTCCAAAACTCCTAGTTGTCCCCTGCCACCTTGTATGGCTTCCCAACAGTCATGTTATGGTCATTACTGCCAATCAGGAAAACAAATTTAAAAGAAAAGAAATATTGAATTATCTAACTCAACTATTGACAAGTTGGGTGAGGCAAATGGGGATGAGCCAAACAGATGCCAAAATTTCAACCATATTTGGTTTGTTCTGTAAATACTATTATGTCTTTATAAGTATTTTAAGACCAGTCAGGCAGCTGAATACCTAACATTTATTTAAGAGTGCCTCTGGCTGCTACAAACTATTTGAAAACAACTGTTAGTAAGAGGACTATTATAATAGAAATTATAAAGTTTATTTGCTTACCTTGCAATTCCTGTAGAAAAAAGGGGCTGAATAGTTTTTCCATAAAATTTAGTGGATAGCATTTAATGAGAATGCATGAATGAAGAAGGTTCAGAAGTTCATGAGGCTCAAACTCAGAAAGTCGCATACTAACAAACCTTTCAACCTGTCGGAAAAAAGATGGAGCAGACGGAGGCAAATAGTTGAGCTTCCCAAATGGAACAACCTGCTCAACAATCTGAGAAATGGTGAGATTATCAGCACCGTAGACAAAAGTTTCTGCCACTGCATTGAATATGGGCTTGGAAAGAATGAATAGCGTACTGCAGTACTGCATGACTTTGGAAATTGTGTTGGGATGCATCACAAAAGCAAATTTAGTAACATGTCTTTCTAGTGCCTCCGTGAAACACTGGTCAGAGCATCTGAAATGAATGAATGCTTCCAGCACATTTACCATTTCATCATCTTTAAAGTATGGGATATAACATGATGCATGCTTACAAAGTTTTATTATCAAGTTATTGACCTGGGTTTCATCTAAAACAACCAGAGCATTTAACACTGTACTTGTCTGTTTGGGAGTGAACTGGCAACCTTCTGTCTCTGCAAAACTGTTCATTTTGCTTAACAGGTTCTGGAACAGGTTCATTTTCCTACCTACACACAGCTGCAGAGTTCTGTATACCAGGACCATTTCTTCAGTCTTCCAGTCCTCAACATTTGTATTCTGATTCATAATTTGTTCCAGCATAGCATGTTCTGGTCCTCCAAGATTAAATAAACCTTCTCCAAGAATACACAAATTTTGTATAGTCATTTGTCTCTTATCAAGACGTTGCTGGCTCTCAGACACCAAGCAAACCATCAGGGTACTGCAAGGATCCACATGCAACTTTGTCAAAGCATTTAGAGAATTTACAAGAGCAGAGTCAGATAAATGTGTAGATTCCTTTTCCAGCTGCAAGCAAAGTGATTTGAAGGTATCATTTTCCATCAGCAACTCAGGATTTTTTACTAAGCTGTCCTGTAGCTGGACTTCACCCAATCGCTGAAAGATACCTGCTACCATGATGTCAGATAAATTTTCCAATGAACTCACAAATTTGAAAATATCTTTGTATGAAGACCATTGGCTCAATTCCTTCAAAAGTATCTGTTCACCTATTGTCTTGCTATTAGATTTTAAATTGTTATTGACCTCTCCAAGATGTTGCATTGTTTCCACAACAGGGCTAGTATGATTTTTTAGTTTCACATGGTAGTTTCTACAAGAAGTGCAAGGTGCTCTTTGGTTTTCCAATTTAGAAGAGTCAAAGTAGCAGATTGTGACCTGCCTCATTTTCTGACAGAAATTGCTGAAGGCTCTGCTTCCAGTTAGCAATTGTCTGCATGCTTGTACATTTGAAACATATATGTGGAAAGTTCTG
>JANHFJ010005226.1:0-10536 GCA_032468195.1 Cerberus rynchops
ATAAGGTGGTTGAGGAAGGTGGGGCGGTTCCAACCAGTGGAATATTCTGGATAAATCTGCTTTGTGGACTGTGTTCAATAAGCTACTGCTAATGTGATCAACGAATATTTTACAATCTGAGTTAATAATTTACTTCAGAGCACATAGTGCTTAGCTTTTCGTTGGGCTGGTTCCTGCTAGTAACTAGTTTGGCGGACCGGATTAAAAAGCCGAACGGGCCGGATGTGGCCCGCAGGCTGTAGTTTGCCCATGTCTGCACTAGAAGACACTTAAAGGAAGGGACCTGGAGCATAGCAACCCTATCTAACCTGGTGAAATGAACTGATATTCTCAGGGAGAGGGGATCACATAAATAGATAGGTTTTCTATCTGTGCCTAGCTTGTAACCATTAAATTGATACTTTTTTCTCCCTTTTCTCTATGATAATATTGCTAAAGGAGAAAAAAATATTTTTAAATGCCAAGAAATAAAAGAAGCAAGAGATGAACACAAGACATATGGCCAGGCTAAATTTCTGCTATTTTTCATAAAACAATTAAATGCACATGTACAGATTTGTAAAAAGTACTAATTGGAACCAGTATGTTTATTTTCAGAGAATAATAGGAAATTTAGAACAAAGTCTGTACAAATACATTGAGGTCTTATGGGAAAAAAATACAGTAGAAGTCCTTCAGTAATATACAACATAACCAATTGGTAAGGAGTAAGTCCAGCTTCGTGCAATGTCTGCTTACATTTTGTTCAGAAAAATCAGTCTTTCATTTGTCGATATGGATGTTTTGTGAAGTATCGATGTTTCAATATCTCTTGCAAAAATGTGTCTTTCATTTTATATTTAGGCTAGACATTTAGCTGTTGATTATTTTGTATAAATCTTCAGGCAATGAAATAGTGCATAAGCTCAAAATTCCAGCATTTTATATGCATTACCCACATAATGGTTTGACTAGCAAATATCGTAAGGCACATCTTGAGTTTATTCTAAGTATGCAGCCCACATTCCTTCTGTTGAGATTGATAATTAGCATGAGCAGAACTCAAAAGGCAAATGCTATGAATGGGAATGCAGAATTAAGCAACTACATAAGAATCAATCCAGAATATGCTAACTACTTTGTGGTTGGGATCTCGATGATTACTACTTTAAGTGAGTGGGGCAATTGATTCCAGGGGGTCTAATTCTTCTATTCCAGAATACATTATGAATACTCAGAAGGCTACATTTACTGTAGCACAAATGGGCAAATTTGTAATTTCAGGGGCAGTAATTGTTAATCACTTAGAAGACCATAGGTGATACCACCAGGAAGGCACTAACAACATAGGAAAAAGTAGACTGATTTATTTTACCCCCATTCTAATGTGTTGTTCTGTATTTTTTTTTGGGGGGGGGGGTTTAACAGAATGAAGCCTCTGTAATATTCAATTTTCTTTCTTAAAATCTAATGTTTTAGATTGCCCTTATAAAATATGGCAACAAGTGGCCAAATTCATCAAGAGAGCTTTGCTCAACAGAACCCTTCTGGTTTTATTTCCACTCCTCATTTATTGGGGAGGGGGAGCCATTTTATTTATCAATTTACCCTGAAAAATCTTTTTGGGGGTGTTGGAAGGCACAAATAAGGCATCATGATCATAAAGAATGGTTATCATCTCTCACTAAAGGGGAAAATTTATTTTTAATAATTTGTGCAAATTTGGCTGTTGTGCTTCAAATTATACTTTAGTGAAAATTTATACTTGGTTGGTTATATGAGAGTTGTGATTTTGCATATAGTGAGGAAACAAAGAAGGGAGTTTTAATATGAATCTTTTTTTCCTATTAGGATAATCACTATATTAAAATATGTATTTATTTACAGTATATCCTGCTTTTATTATTTTTATATTTTTTATAAATAACTCAAGGCAGTGAATGTACTTAATAGTCTTTTCCTCTCCTACTTTCCCCACAACCACCACCCTATGAGGTGAATTGGGCTGACAGAGAGTTAGGGGCCCAAGTCACCCAGCTGGCTTTCATGGCTGAGGTAGGATTTGAACTCATAATCTCCTAGTTTCTAGCCTGTACTTTTCTCCACTAGACCAAAATGGCTCTCTCTAGCCAAATAAGCATTGCTTGAAAAAAGATGTAGCTGTTCTAAGGAGTTAGGTCAACTAATTCAGATGCTTTAAGAAGATATACCGGTAACAAAAATGGAAAAATAGGCCAATTTAATGAATAGCATTAATAAATAATCTTTGCATTGGTGAGGTCTGGTGTATTTCTGAATATATTCTGAATGCATAGTACTAACTAATAAAAATATGATTATGAATCTAAAGATTTGAAACTTGCAAATCTACAGGTAGATATAGATAGGAATATATTCAGTTCAGTTCACTGAACAACATTTAGTATGTTTGTTTTTTAGTTTACATGTAAATTTTGATGAGGGCCTCTTCAAGATATTGGGGCAAACCCAAATTAATTGTAATCTAACTAAATGTAATTATTGCTTACATGTTCTTTCTACAATAGTAGAGAAATACATTAGAGGGCAAGTACATGCGATGACTAAGATGCTGAGCTTGTCCATCAGAAAGGTCGGCAGTTCAAATCCTAGTGCTGCATAAAGGAGTGAGTTCCCGTTACTTGTCCCAGCTTCTGCCAATCTAGCAATTCTAAAAATAGGGACCACCTTGCTGAGGAGGTGACAGTGCTCCATGTGCCTTTGGCATTTAGTCATGCTGGCCACATGACCACGGAATTGTCATCAGACAGCACTGGCTCTTCAGCTTAGAAATGGAGATGAGCACAGCCTTCTAGAGTTGGGAACGACTAGCACATTAAAGACGTTTAAATAGATTAACACTCATATTTACAATTATAAGGCAAACCAAACATAAAAATAATACATTATAAATTGTTTTTCATGAGAATAAGTATAGCAATAGATAAACCTAGTCAAACAAACAAATTAACTAGGAACCTACTGTATACAAAGCTTTGACAAGTTGTGGCAAGTGGAAATGTTCCTCGAAATGCAAACTTCTACTGTAATAACTTGGATTTTTAAATGTGTGTGTGGGACATTCATGTTCACTTGTAACATGAATGTCACACAAGTATTCAAAGCTAATTGTTGAGTACTTATATAATTTGTCCAAGTTTACTACACTGAGTTATGTATGCAGTCAATTAAAATGACTTGAGCTTGGAAAACTGGATGCATGTGTGCAACTTTACAATTTATCCAATGATACTCCATAGTATATAATAGCACAATATGGATTGTGCCTTGGATTAAGTTGGATACTCCTTGGATTAAGTTAGGTAGCAAGATTCAGCCAGTGTATAAAGGAAAATGCTCAATGAGGTTGTCTGTGAGAATACAAGTAGTCCTCTACTTATGACTATAATGGAGCTCAAAATTTCTTTTGCTTAGCAATAAAGTTGTGAGTTTTGCTCCATATTATGACCTTTCTTGCCACAGTTGTTAAGCAAATCACTGCCATTATTAAATTAGTAACATGGCTTCACCATTGATTTTACTTGTCAGGTCTCAAAAGGTGATCACATGAGCTCAGGATACTGTAAAAATCATAAATATAAACCATTTGCCAAGTGTTTGCATTTTGATCACATGACCATGGAGATGCTGCAATGGTCTTAAGTGTGAACTATGGTCATAAATCCTTTTAGTACTGTTGTAACTTTGAATGGTCACTAAATTAATTGTTGTAGGTCAAGGATACCTGTATCTTTAGTGACAAGTCATAAATTACCCAGAACCTTGCAGCTTTTATACCAGATTGTTATAGCCATGTCACTTGTTCAATTCAATTACTTCTGACTCTTCATGGCCTTGTGGACAATCATTTCACCAGTTTGTCTATATGTAACTGCTTTTTTAATCTTCTAAGCTCATGTTTGTGTCATCAGAGATAGCATCTAGCCACTTTGTCTTCTGTCTGACTCTTTTTCAATTGCCTTCAATTTTTTTAAGCATTAGGGTCTTCTCCAGTGACTCTCACCTTCACATTATGTCCCAAATATATTACTTAGCTTCATTAATAGTGTTTCCAGTAGGCAGTCTGCGTTTACTTCATCTAAAAGTGAATTATTTGTTGTTCTTGTAATCCAAGGTATTCACAATACATGTTATCATCTTCAGTATCACAATCCAGTATATCCATTTCTCTTCCTTCAGCCTTTCTAATGGGCTAGCTTTCACACCCATACATTTCAACCAGGACTAAAACATGACCTTAACAAAGGCATTTGTGTTTGTAGATAGAATGTGTCATTGAACTTAAATGTCACAGCCTTTTTCACAAGTAGCAGATATCTAATTTTTTTCATGGATATATTAACAACTCATGGATTTTTGAAAACCAATATGTTCTACCATCTATAGATCCATCTTTGACTAAACTGCTGCACTATTTCCATTATATTGCCTTAGGTTCAAAAAGATAGGTGGCATTTAGATAGCATTTAAGTAAGTGTGTAACCTAATTATACTAAACAATTCTGGGGATAAATGTGAAAAAATAATGACAATGGGTAATTTGCTTCCTTATTCTGACATTTTAAGATAAGGCTGTAAATGTGTAACTCTTGTCAGAGCTGAAAAAAATGTTCTGGACAACACAGCCTGTGATAAAATAATAGAGCTACTTGAAGTATATATAAACATTGTACATCATTGAAATGTATAAGTTTCTACTCTAAATTGTCATCTATTGATGATCTGGATTTTTGTAGCTCACATATGGCAAGCACAATTTGTAGGTCTTATTAAGTTTATGAATGTTAGGATTTAATGAACTTGGATCAGTGGTGAAATTCAAACTTTTTTTACTACTGGTTCTGTGGGCGTGGCCACAGGATTAAACATCACCAAGCACAGAATTAAACTTCACCAAAGTTACAATGTAATAGCTGAATTTCACCTCTGACTTGTATGACTGATTCTATACTAGTTAATTATATCATGACTAGTATCCAAAGCCTAACACAACTGGATGAACATGAATAATAGTTTCTAGCAGTTATTTGACAATATCTCACTCTCTCACACACCCAGCATATTTTTGTCTGAAAAGCACGAATGTTTCCATAGCAGTAACAGACACCTTCTGTGACGTATGGATATAAACTGTGCCTCTTGGATATAGCTTCAGATTTCAGTAATGCTACATTCATATGTAAAATCACGAGTCATGCCCATAATAATAATTGCCATAATAATAATGCCAATAATTCATAATAATATTTCACTGAACCTGCTCCCTAAATCAGCCCTCTTCCTCTAGAAGTTGTTTTAAAATTTCAGGAGGTTTATTTCTAACACATCAAAGAAGACCAAGCTGTCAAAAAGTTAAATATCTGTCAAAAAGTACAGAGTTTCTTAAAAGATGGTTGAATCATGGAAGAAAGTGAATGAATGAATAACAGAGAAAACAGAAGCTGGTGGTGGTGACATGTTGGGAGTCAAGACAATTCGGTGGCTTATCTTATCCTTCCTAAGTTGTCCTGCTCTGCTCAGGTTCCATAGAGAATTAAGTTCAGTCTGCCATGTTGAAGTAAAAGTCAAGTTCTTGGTCGGTAATCTCCAAATATATATATATTCTTATCTTTCAAATTAGGTAGGATCAACCTAACATTAACTCATAATAATTCACTTAGTCAAGTATCTCATGTGAATTTCATATATTATTTACTTTTCCAAACTTTATTCTCCATTTTCAAAATGGAAATAGGGAATTCCAATTTGGAATTCTTATGGACTATATAACACATTTGTTAAATTTACTCATGTTAAGCCATTGCATAATTTGGATTGATTCTGGCATAATGTATGAACTTAGGTAATTATGGCTCAGTCTACAAACTACATTTAAATTGTGAAACTGGCTTCTGTAATCAATTTTATAGCCCTGTACTCCTTTTAAAATAGACCTTTCATTCATCGGTAATAGTATGTAGAAACTTGATTTTACAGAGATTACTGTTAATAATGTTAAATCATGAGGTATGGTTCTAAAATTTGACTGATCATGCATAATTTAACTTATGTTATCACATTTTTTTCTTAATGTCTAGGGTAAGTTTTATTAAGTTATAGGGAAGACAAACAGGGGGTTTGACTTACACATAGCATGTGGATATAAATGCCTGTTTTTTTCCCCAAAGCTGCTGGTTGCTTTAAGATGAGGAGATAGTTAAAAATGCTACAAATGCTACCTTCTAGAATTCATCTAGTAGCTGGAACTGTTGTTGTAAGTCAATATGGTCATGTGACATCACACCTTATAGCCACATTATTTACTGAGAAAATTCCAATCCCAATTACAGTCTGCAGATGGGGTGATATTCTATTTGCAGGAGTCTGAATGGAGGACAGAGATGTAGCTTTCATTGCTGCAATCATTGCACTTTATTTCTACCTCTGGTGGAATGGCTTGTAGCAGCACATCATCAAACCTAAGTGTGATACTTGTTCAGCAAAGTTTTCATCTCTGCCTAAATCTTTTGCACTTGTTTAGTGGGTAAGTTTTCTTATACAATAGACACAGCTTGCCAGTCCCCTCAGTACCCCTGGGCTTAGGTTCCAACTTATTTTTAGCCATGCATGACCTGCATCTTTGGCACTGACATAGTTGCTTTAGGTCTGTGAAAAGCTTCTCTGACTTGAACCTGATTTAACAAAGTCAATTGATCATTTTTTCTTTTGGCAGGTTTCTTTGGATAAAATGGGTAAAAATGTTAAAGAATAGGTGGTCTGCTGATGGTCTCTTTTGTAGTTTATAACTGCAGACATCTATTCTTTTGTACAGCTATTTCTCAATCAAAAGACACTGTGGGCTGAAGATTTCAAGGTTAGCAAAACCTATTAGTGTAAGTCCTCTCTGATCAGTAGCACCTCTATTCAACACACTGTGCAGGTCTCACAGCATGGAGAGAAGTGTGCCATCTTAGGGGAGTTCCTCAGTCTCTACATGAGAGTTACCTTTACTAATGTACTATATTGATTCCAGCCTCAGTCTGATTCAGTGCAATTCAATCAAATCTGCCTTGATCATTTTTGATCACCTTACTCTAGTCATTTGATCAGGAAGTTGAGATAGATGTTAAAAGAAGTGGGTTTCATGCAGCATATCAGCTTTTCCATCAAGTTATGTACACTTGGGGAAAATTTTGAACTTCACCATTTGCAAAATCACAAGCTCTCCCGTTGCTAGCTGCATGTAAAGATCAGGCATGGTGAGTGCCATGAAGTTCTGAATGGGGCTCAAGAAGTGTTAGGTAAGTTGTTTCCCAAAGGTTGCTATTGCCAAACTAATCTGACAAAATCTATTGGGGAGGGGGGACACAGGATTTTTGGAAGCCGTTACTAAATTTGGAAAGTGCTTCAAGTTTCTACTCACCCCCTCCTCCCATGGAATAATCTCAAGAGCATCAATATGATTCATGGATATAGAATTATAGAACAAGACACAATTCTGCTGCTTCCTCCTCTGCTAGCAACTCAAGAACGTCATACAGTACTTTGGTCTTCTTGTGCTCTTGAGTGCATTATCTCTTACTACAGTTTGGACAGCCTGCTTCTCTTTTTTCAATGTGGCTGCTTGTCCTTTAGTGTACTTTCATTAACTGAATGAAATAAAATCTAGATGCACAGCTTCTAACTCAAAATATACCTTTTTTTTAGCAGACTGGAGATATTTTTAAGTGCTTGTGTCTCAAGCTTTTGCTTGGCTAGCAGCAGCAGCAAAAAGAATTACTTGTATATGAGGATTTCCCACAGTGGTGGATGAATTTAGAAGATGCTTCAAAATATGATATTGAGACATGGGAGAAGACATACTCTTTCTAATCCAGGTGATTGAACAGATGACCGAAATCCCTGTTGCTGCTATACTTGCTCATCTAAGATTTCTTTGTTGACTGTACAATGCTTTTTACTCTTTCCCCTTTACAAGTTACTCATCAGTCATCCGCTCAGCATGCTCACTTCTATGCCTTCTAAAGGATCTCTAGAATTCATGGTGGCATTAATGTCAAGCTGAGCTTTTTAAAGTTGATCTGACATGCAGAGATCTTTACTACATCTGGTCCTTTTTATTAGTTTTTTTCCTTATTCATTTCATATATTTTATGTAATATGTGCTCAACTGCTATAAATTATTCTTTTTTAATTGCTGATTTGAGTTTTAGAAGATTTTTTTTCAAATTTTGCAGTACCTAAATATGTCAGACAAATTGTGAATGTCTTTGTGAGATTAACTTGTAAATGTAACTATAGATGGATATGATTACGTGGTTCTTCCTGTACCTTCTGTGCTTAGATAAAGATATCTAACAGATTGCCTTGAGTTAAAAACAACAACACATTGACTAATTTTAGAACATGGAAGCAAAGCAGAATGAGTGTAAAGATATTTAAAGAAATGACATTATTGATCAGTGCAATAATGAAATAACTTGAAAATAGGAAATATACAGAAACTATGAATTAAGAACCAAAATATACCATTTTTAATTTTCAGCAGAATAGCGTAAGTAGATTTTTCAGTGAATATTACTACTGACCATTGTAAGGATGGTCTCCATAATCTGTCTAGGGATTATAATAAAACAACCACAACAACAAAACCTTGATTTCAGCATTAATACTTTAATGTTTTTCACTCCTCAATCATTGTATATTGTATATTATTTTGGATTACTCAACCACATAGAATTTACTAGAAAACAGTGGGTTTACTAGAAACTTAGGTAAACACTTATGATACATCTCCTGAGTAAATCACATATATTCTGTTGGAGACAATATGAGAAAACAAATTATGATTAGATGGGTCATAAATTGAATCTGCATAATAAATAAGGCAATTCCTTATTTATTTATTCCTTCCTTGCCTATGTATTAGAAAAAAGGCAGTTATCATTTGTCAATACAGTTTTGCAACACTGAACTCTTCAATTTTTGTGGCTCTGTTCTTAAGATAGGTACATTTTTTTCTTTTGTTTGGCCCACTTCCTACAATTAGTCCCTAATATATTTCTGTTTTGCTTCTGTAACATTTAATAACCACTTCAGGGGTTTGTCTTAAAGGCATCCTATTGACAACTCACATGCTACTTGCAGCAGAGTTTAATCTGCTTAAAAACTTAACATGGTTTTTAATTAACAATTTTATGTATAATCATTATAGTACATAAGTTTTGTTCTGGTTTTCTATTAACAATCCAGTTGGTTTCCCAATAAGACTGTTGTTCCCTTTGATCTCCGTTCAACTGCATTATTGGATCAGGAGTTCCATACAAATATTTTTTTTAAAGAGATTTTTTAAATCTCTTCTGAAAGCTGAAACTCAGAGAGGCTTGCTATCCTGTCCAGTTTGTCTTTCTTATTTATTACGACCCGTTCCTACAAAGTCATTTCACAATGTTATATTCCAAAGGGTTCCTTCCGTCTCTCTCCCTCTCGCTGCAATAAAAGTAATTGAATCCTAGTAGCCGTTATGTCATAATTTAGTATTAACACACTCCTTCTCTGTTCAGAAGAAAT
Organism: Cerberus rynchops; assembly: GCA_032468195.1. Classification (NCBI taxonomy): domain Eukaryota; kingdom Metazoa; phylum Chordata; class Lepidosauria; order Squamata; family Homalopsidae; genus Cerberus; species Cerberus rynchops. The sequence goes on from JANHFJ010005226.1 coordinate 9,568, forward strand.
CACGCATCGTCATAAAGGTCTCATTCGAGAAGTTAGGCGCATTTCTTTCCCTCGCCAAAAAGGCACCGCGTGACACGCGTCCCCGAGCACACCGCCACCCCTTTCAAAAAAAAAAAAAAAAAAAGGCGGCGGTGTGGGTTAAAAATTCATCCCGAGCAATCAAAGCCAGCGCTCTCGTCGCCAATTTTGCTTCTTGATTGACACGGGAGCTTCCCCCCACCCCCAATAAACAGAACCGACGCGTCGCAAAGGGGTGCTCCGAAGTGTCTCCCGCCGTAGCACCCAAACGCTCTTTCTGAGGCAATTGGGGACTGCGCCTGCCAAGCAAATTGGGAATCATTCCGGGGAGGGGGAGGTGGGTGGGGAAAAAAAAAAAGCGACTCTTGTGGAAAAATTATCCCCACCTTCTTTCTCCGCCTCTTTTGGCTCTTACGCACTTACACCTCTTTCCCGCCGCAGTCACTAGAGAAAATAAACATTTTCCTGACGCCTTTCCAGAGTCTGGGCCAAACCATCCCGGGGGAGGGGCGTTTCTAGCGGTTTTTTTCGTTTTCTTTTTTAGGTCCAGGGCGGGGATAAAGTTTGCAAAAGGCGACTCGCCTCCCTCGCCTGATTCTCCTTCACCCGGTCCGAAGGGTTGGAGAGAATTGTGAGTTTTAGAGCACCATGTGGCGGGGGCTTTGAGAATAACCGCGCGGGCCGCTCGCTCGCACGGCCGCCTCTTCCCAGAGCCCTGGGCGAGTAGAGCGCCCTGCGTGTCTGCATGTCTGTGTGAGGGTTGGAGAGCGAGGGGGGAGGGAAACCAGCGCAGGCGCAACGCCCGCCCGTCTGCTCGCCTGCCTGCAGCCGGGGCTCCTTCGCTCAGTGCAGTTGATGGCAGTGCCGGCGCGCGCCGGGAGCGCAACGCCCCGGGGACCGGAGCCCAAGATGTGCAGGCGGAGCAGAGGCAGCGGCTGCAGCAGCTCCGGA
>JANHFJ010005226.1:35185-49417 GCA_032468195.1 Cerberus rynchops
AGAAGGGAATTATCTTCCTAATCTTTCTTCCTCGTATCTATTTTTCTTTGCACTTTTTTACTTATTTATTAATTTTCTTTACTTGCTTTCTTCTTTCAACATTTGTGTTTTCATTTTTTTAAGTAAAACTTTTAATATAAGATGAAACTTTTTGATAAACTTTCTTAAATTTTATTGAGAAATTATAGTTTAATAATAGACCATATTCATACTTCTATTAGTAATTCATCAGACTAGGAAGGTTAAAACTTTGATGTTCTTCATTTTACACCTGTCAGGAAATTTCTCTTACATTCTTTTTGATCAAATTCTCTTTTAAAGGGTAGTAATTAAACTGTCCTTCCTCATACTTGCCTAGCTTTGCAAATCAGATTAGCCTGATAGAATAAATGCTATAGAATGTCTGAATGTGTGTATCTGTCTGTTTCTGTGTGTGTGAAGGGAAGCAAGAAAGAGAGTGTGATAGAAGGTACTGTCAGTCTAAAATTATAATAGGTATACATTCTATTGATAGCCAGGTGAGACAGAAATCTAACAGAAAGGTGACATTTCTGTTATGACTGAATGACATAGAATTTAAAACAGTAAAAAGAGAAAGCTGGCAGAGAATTTGAAGTATACTGGAGTAGGTTAAGTGCATCAATTTTGTTTTGGATGAGAGGAAATATGCTTATGTGACTTTTACCACATTTTGGAATGTCAGCTTGTATTCATTCTGATGTACAAACCATTATAGAACAAAACATAAAATAACAAAAAGGAAGGAACCCATTTTTCAAAGCATTGGATGCTAAAAATGTAAAATGCATGTTCCGAACTTTAGTCTAAATGTCAAGTGAAATTGCAGGGTGGAGAAAATGAAAACGCAGATGTTTAAGACAAAAGTTCCGATGTTCACCTCTTATGGAAGCTTAAAGTTCTGTTCAGGTTTCTGATATTGTGAATACCCATGTGGGGACTTTCCTGGTAAGCCCTTTTCTACAGTCTTGTCACTCAAGATATGCAAATGTTCATAGAAAGTTGGTCACTCAAATGATGTCATCTTCCTATGGATATTTACATATTCTCTGGTATGCACCAAGATTTTTATCTTGTAGATATTCACACTGAACTCTTCATTTCATGCTTACCATGTTACCTTAGCTAATATCAATAGAAACTCCCATTTAAAAAAAAAAATAGTGGATTATTGTTTAGGGGATGAAGTAATTGAGGGGTGAATCTTCTACTCCAAAACCAGAGGAGAATAATATGTAAATACAGGTAGTCCTCTACATACAACTATTCATTCAGTGACCTTTGAAGTTACAACACCACTCCTTACACTTTTGACTGTTGCACATCTCCAACATAAGTCATGTGGTCATGTGATGAACATTCAGGCACTTGGCCATTGGCATGTACTGTATTTACAATTGTTGTCAGGATCATGAGATCCTTCCCAGCGGATTTCTGACAAAGCAAAATCAATGGAAGTAGCCACATCTGTTTAACCACAGAAGGGATTGCAAGAGTATAAACTATTTGATCCTCTACACATAGAAAGCAATATGGTTGTGGCAGCAGCCCAAGGCTAAGAGTCATAGACATGCTATGAAAATAGCTTACGGTAAGTAAACTCTTGCAATTCCTGCAAGGGATTGGGAAAGTGATTTCTGAAAGCAGTCTTTCCTTTGCCTGACACATCCTTTCCCCACAGAACAGAGAGATTGGAAAGGAAGGAATTTCAAAAGAGTAAGCTGTTTTGTCTTATAAACCTTAAAAGTAATGTGCCCATGCTGGTAGCAGAAATGAAAAAATTCAGGCAAATAAGAGATTATCTACAGAAATTGCTTGCTTTTTTTCCTCTCCATCCCCCTTGCAGAGTGGAAAGATTAAAGCGGAGATTTCAAAAGAATACTGTCAGCTGTTTTCATAGCATTCCATAGCTCTTATTGCTGGGCTGCCAGTACAAACATCTTGCTTTCGATGAGTACAAAGCAAGCAGTTGAGCATTTCAAAGAGTGGTAGTGGTGTTAGGAGTCAGACAAAAGTTAAGTGTTAAACTGAGTAGTCTTGTCTCTTTCCAGTCGGAAAGCACAGTCATGGTCAAGTGATTTTCCACTTAGTGACCACTTTGCTTAGGATCAGAGTTGTTGGTCCCATAATTAGAATCATTAAGTGAAAACTACCTGCAATTGCTGTTTCCTACAAAAGCCCCTGGCTATGTTTTGTTTATTTATGTTCCAGAATTTGAATAGATAATATCTTCAAGAACATATATCTTTGATGACAGGATATGGGAGATGGATTTGAGGCCTAGTGGGATAGATAGCAGAGCCAAGATCTGCAGGAGCCCAAGGGGCAAGAAGTGGAGGATGGCATGCCTCGGGATAGGGGAGACCTTGGGAGGCCCAGTGCAGTCCATATGTGAGCTAGGGCAGTGCTGAGATGCAGGCCTGGGCCTTCCCCATCTCACCCTAGAGGCATCCCATGCTCCATTTAATGACCCCATGCTTAATAAACACAGAATTTAAGCATGAATTACAGAAACAAATTCATAACTTGTTCCATCTTGTGTCTGTATGGGAAAGGAGATTTCTAAATAGCACCTACAATAAATATTTTTGAACATATACCTATAAATGTGTTTTTCTAACTTTTTAGTTGAATAATAGTAACCTGTGCTTCTGTTATTAGCAATGTCATTCAATTTTTAAATGCTAAGTGACAAATCTGTGTGTGTGAGAGAGAGGTCAAAAGAAGAGATATCCTTTCTGAATGTGATCACCAGCCTCATAAATATATTATCCATACATTAAGGAAATGGTTAGCTTCAATTTAATTGAAATTATGTTTTGAGTTTTATTTCAAGCCTGACGATGGAACTGTGATGTACTCCAAAACAGTAGTCACTATGACATTCTATTGTTTTCTAAGATAATAGGTATACCTTGGAATGGAATTGTGATTTTGAGTTCATAACAAAGGCAAGGTGCCATGAGATTTTCTCACCTTTTGGGGAATGTAAGGGGAGGGAGGACCATGTGGCTTGTATCATTCCGCAAGCAGCAGAAGATGACCCTGGGAGTGCTCACTTATCACATTGTCAGTATGGCCGTTCAACAAGATCTCTACACCTGCGGATTGGCTGAATCTACATCGGATCAAAGGGAGAGGTTTCTAATTCCTTTATCCTAACTGTGTTGCCTGAGGGAAATTCAGAGTCTGCTTTTCTTTTGTCTTGCTATCACTCCTATTCAATAAAAGGTTCCTTTGAAATATAACTGTTTCAAGAGTGATTCTTGAATGAGGAGGAGAGGCTGGACCTTACAATGGCTTTAATTTGCGGTTTGATCTAGTGGTTAAGGCATCAGGCTAGAAAGCAGGAGACTGAGTTGTAGTCTCACCTTAGCCATGAAAGTCAGCTGATTGTTTTTGGACTAGTCACTATTCTCAACTGAATCCACCTCACATGGTTGTTGTTGTGGGGAAAATAGTAGGAGGAAGATCTGTTGGATAAGTTCACTACCTTGAGTTATTTATAAAAATAATCAATGTGGGATACAAATGATTAAAAATACAGGGACGATTATATTTGCCCATCATAACATTATTTAAGCAAAATAAAAGAAAAAAGGGAAAACTGAAATCCACATATAGCTTTCAAGCATACATTTTGTTCTTTCTATAATGTCTCTCTCTAAGAAAAGAGTAAAATTGCTAAGGTTTCCTGTTCAGTTGTTTGCTATCAGCAAGATAAAATTAAACAGAATACGACTACATTTGGCATGCTGAGAGGAAGCATAAATGAAGAATCAATTCTGAAAATAGTCTGGATCTGGAACTATCCACAATTCGGAATTGTGGGAAGAAAAAACTCAGATACCCTTTCCCCCCCACTTCCCAATTTTCCCTATAGAGCAGCAATGGGCAGTGGTTTGTAATGTCAGTGGCTCCATGAATGCCCTCTTGCTTTTTCTTTTAAATCATGTCCCAGGGCAGAATTGCTTTTAAGGGATTGGAAGAAAAGCCAGAAGCATGCTCTTCATATTTCCCTTTCTTATAATGTCTGGAATATAATACACATTGGCTTGACTTCTTGCCAGAGGGTACGAAGATACCATGTGCTGAGTAAATACGATAATAGCTTGATCCTTTAGAGTGTGCCAAATTTTGTTATTCCGCCTACAGAACTAGACGTGGACTGATTGCTTCTTCTATATTGTAATACCATTTGATTTCCTTCATCCATTGACTATAATGAAAACACTGATTGATTGATGACAAAGGACATTGCTGCTGCATGTTCACAGTAAGAGATTTCATGTTTTTCTCTTTGATGGTATATGTATTAACTCTACTTTCAGTTGGTGATAATGATATTATATTACAAGTATTTTAGATTCTTAAGTATTAGTTTTAGAATTAAGGCTTTACTATTATCAATATTTTATCATATTATACACCATTTACATTTAAGGAATCACATCAGTCCCTTGTTTTCTGCTGTGTATCTTTTTTACTTGTTTACTATTTATATGTTTGTTTATTTATATCCTGCCTTTATTATTTTTCTGAATAGTTCAAGGTGAGCAACATATCAAACATAGCTGCCTCCTCCTATTTTCTCCACAACAGCAACCCTGTGAAGTGGATTGACTGAAAGAGGATTGGCCAAAGTTCACCCAGCTAGCTTTCATAGTCAGGGTGGGACTTGAATTTACGGTTGCTTTCTAGTCCGTTGCCTTAACCACTAGACCAAATTGGCTTGTTATATTATCCCGGTAATGATCAAAATAAAGTTTCAATCGAAAATAGCTTCAGGTTGGTGTGAGAGTGAATTCAACAGCATCCCATATTTCACAGGCTTAAAATAGAAGGATTTTTTTTTTCTTAAACCAATGGCTCAATCAATCTATTGAAGTTTTTTTTATGAGTGCTGTTAAATTCTGCTCAATTATGATTGCTGTTAGAAGAAGCAAACTTTGAATTATGTACTAATTTTGGTGATCTGGTTAGTTATGTGAAATAGAAAGCTGTTTTTAATGTGCAATCAATCTGTTGAAGTTTTTATGAGTGCTGTTAAATTCTGTTCAGTTACGATTGCTGTTAGAAGAAGTAAACTTTTGATTATGTTCTAGTTTTGGTGATCTGGTTAGTAAAGTGTTGTGTAGAATTTCATTTAATATTTCATTTAATATTGAATATATGTCCCTCTAATATACTAATTCCTAATCTATTGATTCATACTTTGATACTGTTTTCTATTTAGTCTGTGATAGTAAATTAAATATATAGACTAAAATACAGTAGAAATACATTTTGCAAAATAAATAGCTCTACATGCAACCAGGGTACTACAATATAGTGTCTGCCAGAATATCCACTTAATATAGTGGGGTTTCAGCACCCATATAATCAAATGTTGTGTTTGGAAAATTATAGAATTTGCAGGGTGATATTTCTGGGAGATATAGGTTGGGTATGACTGTCATAACTATTTACAACAATAAACTTCTAGGATCTTCTTTTACACACCAATTTCTGGCCTATTTGAAAACCTCTGCTGTTTAACTGCCAAGAATGTAATATCTTTATTACATTCTTGTAATAAAGATATAGATTTTATATATTTTATTTTTTTTATAGATTATAAGAGATTATAATTTATAGATTATAAGAGATTATCTTTGTTCAGTTTGGGATTCATTGCTTAACACAATAAATATTCTACATAATAAACTGAATTGCCAGTATATGTAAGTTTGCTTGTTATTGTACCAGTGTCAGTTTCCAGGCTGTATCTGTGTGTCAGCTGTTTACAAATGTTAGACCTTATGAAAATTCTTGTACCAGAGAAGTCTCTGACAGTAAGATGAAGTATTTGGAATTATTTTCCTCAGACTCTTGTAATTAAAATTTAACAGTTATCACACTAGATAGCATTGTAAATCCTTACTCTGAACAAAGACGGGAAATAATTAAGTAATTAAACCACTGCCAACGTCATTATGATCAAGCTTAGGACGTAAGGTCAGTAGAATTTTCTTGGCACATTTTCTGTATGTATTGTAACAGTATAAATAAATATGTTAAGCTGTTGAAAATGAATTAATTAGTCTGATTTGGAAAGAGCAAATGCTTACATCCTGATTAGTTGTAGGCCGAGCATGATATGCAAAGTAAGTAAGTAAGTGAAAATAAGCTGTTCTCCCAGTTCAGTATATAATCATCCAGAGCAAAAAAATTTCTACAGTACCAATCTCAGCACTGAAGTAAGTACATGGGTCTTACACCAAGACTTGAGGGGTTCTCTCAGCTGTTGTGTCTTCTCCTCCTCCTCCTAGACCGCATTCTGTTACAACATAAATTAAATTAAGTCTAAAGGAAAAATTAATAAATGAATGGAAGTTGATGGAAGTTTTGGCAGTTTTATTTAAGATTTCTCTCCTTTCCTACTCATTTTACTATATACAGTAGTTCCTAATTGCCAATCCGTAAATTCTTCTGTTATGTGTTCAGGGACTAAAATGGGAATAGGATCTGATTAATATTTCAATGCTATCCCAAAGGTGCCTTTTCAATAGGCAACTAGACTTTCTGGTTTTTCTTTGAAGATGTTTCACTTCTCATCCAAGAAACTTCCTCAGCTCTGACTAGATGGTGGGGAATAGAAGGATTTATACTCATTGCAGACAGCTGATCATTTGCATTCTTTTAGTCTATCATTTAGGTCACCTTGAGGTTTATCTGTGTCATAAGATTCACCTGAGTGGTACAAATTTGTGTTGCGCCTTCTTGGAACTGTTGAATTTTGACATAAACGATCTCTTTAAACCCTCTTTCAAACCAGGAATTATAGAGGCCATTTATGTTAAAACTGAACAGCCCTCTCTCAACTATCTCCAGTCTACAACACAGTCCTTTCAATAGTTCAAAGAAGGCTCCACACCAATTTGCACCACTCAGGTGACCCTGATGACACAGATAAACCTCCATAAAAAGAATGCAAATGACCAGTTATCTGCAAGGAGTATAAATACTTCCAAGAATCTTTCGCTTTTTGGATGCGAACAGGGTGGATTTGATTTAAATCAGGTCGATTTAAATCATGATTTAAATCACAAGTAAAGGCTTAATTTAAATCAACTCTATTTAAATTTTAATTTTTAAAGACTGTCATCTGTAATCCGTTGTTGACTCACCGACAGTCCCAATATTATAGAATATACAGACTCATGCTACATAACTAATCTCCATTTCATGCTGAATAAACTAAATTATTAATGTATCTTAAATAAAAAAAACTATCTTTAGGTAGATTTTTACACCAAAAGCATTTTATTAAAATAAATTTGATAAAAATTAAAAAAAACTGATTTTTTTATTTTTTTTAAATAAAATCATCGATTTTTATCCACCCTGGATAAAGTGAAATGTTTTCAAAGAAAAACCAGGAAGTCCATTTGCTCTTGAAAAAAAGCATTTTGGGAGAACCATGATCTGGATGACTGAGAATCTCTATAGACATTTCAGTGCTGTGCTACTTCAACCTGTTGCACTATTTCACACCTAAACAATATAGTATGAGAAACAGTTTATAACCATTCTATTTTAACACAAAAAAACACAAGATGCTGTGCAGAGATCAAAGATAGTATACAGGTAGACCTCAACTTATAACCACAATCGACTTCAAAATTTCTATTGCTAAGAAAGGCAGTTTTTAAGTGAGTTCCACACCATTTTATGTCCTTTTTTTGCCACATTTATTATGTGAATCACTGTAGATGTTAAGTGAATCATATAATTGTTTAGCAAATCTGATTTCCCTCATTGACTTTGCTTGCTGGAAGCCAGCTGGGGAGATTTCAGATGATGATCACATATTCCCGGGATAGTGGAACTGTCATAAATATATGCCAGTTGCCAAGTGCCCAAATTTTAATCATCTGGCCATGGGGATCCTACAACAGTTGTAAGTATAAAAAGCAGTCATACTGTAAGTCACTTTTTAGTGCCATTGTAACCTCCAACAGTCATTAAACGAATGATTATAATTCAAGGACTACCTGCAGTTGCATGAGGCTGAAACATCCTATGCATGTTACTGGCACTGTTTCTATAGCTGGTTACCCAACTTCACCTTCAATATTAGTGGTGGGAAAGGAAAACCAATTATATTGTATGTTTTTTCATACTGTTCCAAGATAGGGTCATGGTAATAGCTAAGAGTGGCTTAAGCCTGTCTCATACATAGTATAGCAGTGAAGTGGAAATAATTTAATGGGAAGACTGGGAAGATTTTTGTGATGCAAGTGGAGACACAGCAATAGGCACTGAGATGGATTGTACAGAATATCTAAATCACACTTCTCATAAAATCCATCATATACGGTAGTTACTCTGTTTTAAAATATAACATTAACGACTTAGCAATACAAGTCAGGGTGTATTTTTACTACTAAGCTGGCCCTGCATTGGTATGACCCACTCCTGTGTCTCTCAGTAGCTGTGTGATTCTAATTAATCCCACACCAAACTGATCGTAGCTAGCATTAGGATATACTTAAAAAAAAACCATTCAGATTCTGACAGAAGTAAAGGTTTGGCATTGAATTACCAAGTATGGATGCATACAATTTACACATCTTTAAAGAAGACAAAAACATTTAGATTTATGCACATGTTTAAGGAATATAAAATGATTAGATTGCTGCCTCCTACCAAGTAATACATTCTTTTAATAATTCTGTCAAACTGACTGCTTAATAATTGCTCCACATATTTTGCTCAGTATTTACATTATATGGTCTGTAATGTTCTGCTTCCACTTTCTCCCTTTTCTGAAGTTAGGAATATTTTCCCTTAAATATGTATCTAAGACAATGTCCATCTTCCATAGTCATATAATGGGGCCCTGAAGTGACATCTACTTGCTTTCAGATGTAATTGTTCTAGTGCTGGTCTCTGCCTTTTGACATAGTCCAAACAAGAAACCAATTAATAGCACTGTTTTTATTATAATGGTACAGTAACTGAACCTTGCAAATCTAAAATCATCTCTATTCCCCTTTGTCTTTATTTTCCAAAAACTATGGAGGTTCATTTGTTGGACACTTTCTCTGTCTCTATTCCTTCTGTGGCTGAGATGTCTTTATCCTATTGACTCTCAAGGAAATTCCCAGAGATCATTATGCCTGAAAACCCCAGACTTTTCTTCCTTTGTTTTACCAATGACACCAATTGAAAGTCTTATTGATTTTCACGTTCTACTGTATACATTTTTATGCATATCATACCATACTAAGCCCTTCAATATTATCTCCAAACTCCACTAATTCATGTTAACAGAAGATAACAAAACAGTTCCTAATTATCTAAAGATTTGGTAGTAGTAGCAGCAATTCCTGGAGGGCTCTTATATAACTCCCTATTATTTCTTAAGGAATGCCCAAACAACGTTTTCAAGACTTTTTTCTGCCCATTTTGGAGGGTTTTTTTGGCCCATTTTCGAGGCTGTTTTGGTTTGTTTTTGAGGCTTTTTAATACCCATTTTGAGGCTTTTTTCAGCCTGTTTTCAAGGCTTTTTTGACCAGTTTTTGAGGCTTTTTAAAGCCCATTTTTGGGACTTTTTACGGCTATTTTTGGGGGGGATTGGCCCATATTTGGGGCTTTTTTGGCCTGTTTTGGGGCTTTTCTGGTCCATTTTTAGGAGTTTTTCAGAAAAAAACGGGCTGAAAAATGGACTGAACAAAGCCTCAAAAACAGGACAAAAAAGACCTAAAAATGGGCCAAAAAAGTCTCCAAAACAGACCAAGAACAGGGCTGAAAATGGGGCGCATGGAGGCAAAATACTTTTTTAAAAATGTCTTCTTCTAAATCTAGGTTCATCTTATACTCAGGTGCATATCATTTGCCGTATAATATGTAATTAAAAAATATTCCGGTGTGTTTGTGTGGAGAGAAAGAGAAAGGCTTTCTGAAATCTTTTGTATGCGTACAACTTTGTTTTTTTCATTTGTATAACTTAAAATTGATGTGGTTATTTTCTCCCAAGCTGGTCATATCATACATTATTCTATGTTGCAGTCCAATTGAATAGAAAACTGTATTTCCATGAACTATCTTAAATTAATTTCAATGTGAGAAACTGGCAATCATGTGTTATTGTGAGATACTTTATATACTGAACTGTCTGCAAGCAAGTCTCTTACTTATATGAAAGTGGTTTGACATTTTACAGCTTTTCTTTGGAGACTGGCGTTTGGAGAACATTTTTTCTAAATTCACACACTGCAGCTGTTGATTCTGGGCTTGAAATAAGTGATACATTCCTAGTACCTAAAAACAGTAACATAGGAAGGCATTGGATTGTTTTTCCTCCTGTGTTAAAAAAGAATGGAGACCCAGCTAAAGAAAGAACACAATTTGAATGTTTTATATTGCACTCTGTTCCATTGATGTTATTCTGTCTGTCCCATAAAAATGCACAGGTGCTCTCTGTCATACGTTTAGGGAAATGAATGACTAGGGCGTAATTTGAAGATAAAAAAAATAGGAAAGACAACACAGAAATATTGACAGCAGCTGTGATCAGTGACTGTGTGAAAGACACTTTCTATTTGGTTCTCACAGTGCACTTAGCAGTATGCTAGCTTAAATTGTTTAATATTAAAATAGTTATGTATTAAGGCTGTCAATAATTGGGGGAAAATATATTGGAACAAAAGTTTGATGTATATGTTGGGGAAAAGCTGCCATAGACGCAACATTCACTCTAATTAATTTTCATGGATGAATATCAGAGGGTATTAAAAACTATGTAGCATTTGTGCAGCTATTAAAACATTTATTTATTAAATTTAAATGCTGTTTATCTCCCTGATAGAGTAACTTTGGGCAGCTTGCAGATCATAATGTATTTGAATGTATTCTGTGTTTCTGTGCTTTGTGTCACTGTACTGACGAGGCTCATTCAATTTTGCTGCACAGTGTTGTGTATTGACAATAAAGGGTTGAATTGAAAGGTTAATATTGACCTCCATCCAGATCCTTGCAACCTTCAGGCCCTGAGAAAAGGCAGCCAAATCCTTGCTTGGATCACTAGGGATCAAAACCCATTGAAAGGTCAAGGAGAAGAACGATGAATCCACTACCTTGATCCCACTCTCTCTAAATATCATCTCAAGTGCAATCAATGTTATTTCTGTCCCATAACCTGGCCTGAAATCTTACAGGAAGTGGTCCAGATAATCCATATTGAATACTAAAACATTTAGCCCAACAATGACTTCATTCCCAATCACATTGTATAGGTATGATAATTCAAAATAGTGTGTTGAACAGAAAGGGAGAAAAGTCCTAGGATGGTGAAAATGATAATAATAACTGAGGATAAAATATTTTTTAAAAAGCAAGCCTTGTTTCAACCTATAAATAGGCCTCCTCCTGTTTACAGATCTATAGTGTCTGGTCAATAACATCAGAGCAAATAAACATTCACAATTAGTTGACTGCAAGTTCAACTTGTAAGTTGATTTCATAATGTTAAAACTTAACAACAAATACGTGGATATCATTTAGTTTTATACATGGATTTAAAATTCAGTGTGTACTACTGTATCTTTTTTATTTTGCATCTCCTTTATCACTGAAATGCAATAATAATAACAGCTGGTGGCAGCTTTTTTGGAGCATGAATAACAAAGCACACTTAAGCTGATGTCTCTTTCTCCTGTTAAAAGATGTCTGTAGCAGAGTCAATGAAGTGTTGGAGGGGGCTGTGTAAATAAAGACTTCCTGTTCTAAAAATACTTGATCTTGGTTCTACAAAGATAAATGGCCATTTTCAAACAGATTAGAAATAGCATATGGATTATTTAAAACCTATTATTGCATATATACACTGATCATAAGAAAGAATAAAAAACAGTAATATACAGAATATGGTCTTAGATGTAATCAGTGTCTTGTATTAATTCTGTATTGTCAAGATTGTCAAAGCTTTATTAGTTTCAATGAATAAATAGAACTGTAAATTGTAAGGGGATATGGCACTGTCTGAAACATCAGAGATACTAAGAAACGAAGAAAAATGGGCAATGACAGCTCATATTTGGCATATAATTTACTCTTAAATTGCATATTGCTCCCACATTGAGATGATCTAAGAATTTGTTCTTTAACCAATAATTGGGCAATTCATTATCACCTTTATATGATGGGACCACAAGGAAATGGAAGGACCTGGAAAACCAAGTTTAATCATATGAGAAAGAACCATAAACAATCCTGTGATTTCCTATGAATAAAAGATGCTTTTTTATATCTTAAGAAAATCCTTTGTTAACAATTTCTTAAGGGTAGGAAATAATGGTTCTGATATACCTCTTGGTTACCTCATTAAGTAATATCAGATATCATATGTGGAATGTTTCCAAAATTTTCTTCTTGGAAAGAATTGTGAAAACTTTTTCATCAAAGTGAATGAGAATTAGAAAAAAATCAGGAGAATTTATTGACTGATATTGGTTTGCATTGAATTTGGGGTTAGATTAATCCCTTCTTACCTTTTTGCCACATTGTTTTCATGAAATTTTAAGGATTGAAAGAAACTCAACAGGCTTTAATTTTTCAAAATGTTTCAGAAGATAATAGTTCTCTTGCGCTCTAGATACTTTCCATGAAGTCAGTCTGTCTCTGTCTTGCTCCCTCTCTCCCCCCCCCTCTCTCACACACACACACATACACACAAACAAAATCATTTGATCAAGGTTCATTTTTTGAAAATATCTATTAGATTTCATTATTTATGAGAGGAGGCTCGTTTAGTAGAAAGGTTTGTTATCAATAATATAAAACAAATGGGAAATTTAAAAATGAACTTATTTTAATACAGAATTCTTAAAAGCAGACACAGTTCTCTTTTATTTCAATTCCGTTGAAATATATGAGCTTAATATATAAAAGCAGCAAATTCTGTAAAGTTCTCAAGAATAGAAATATTCAACGTAATGCCTAACTTGAATAAAACTTCAAAGGCATAAAGATATGTCAATTTTTTTACAATAATAAAAAAGAAAGGTATAATATTCTCACAAGTTCAAGAAACATCAGGTGAGGTTTTATACGTTTTGTTCTTGTGAAGTTATAGCTTATACAAGGCAGAAATAGCCATCATATGAGTACTGCTTTGCAAACAGCTGCTATGCTTCACAAGTTACCATGTCAAGTAATTTCACAGTATTATTTGGAAGCACAATTAACTATTTAGTTGAATTTCCTTTACATGAATAGCTTGAATTCTGTTCAAAATCTTTTGAACATTTGCTTTATGAAAGATGGTATTTTTTTTAAGAAAAAGTCAAAAGATTTAAAGAATTAACCTAATGAGTAATGTTTGGAGCAACAATACAAAAAGCCATCTCCAAATGTAAGTGAAAATATTTGGGTTTAAAAGATATCAGTATGGAGAATTATAAGCCTAATTGATGTGATTGTTTCTAAAAGTTAACTACCAAATTCTTTAATTTAAGAAACAGATTGGCTTGTCTGCAACAAACATTTGAAAAAAGCTTTGGTTTAGGCCAACTTTTTTTTAAAAATAACACTTGTTTTTGGATTATTTTAGAAGTAATTTTGTCATATGTTAAATCTTTTATGAAAAGAATTTAGGTCCCATGTCTATCTATACATACCTATCTTAATCCTGTTGAACCTATTGTAATTTACTGCTGAATAGATAGATTTTCAGTTATACTTTTCAATATTCAATCAATGCATTCATAAGTGAAAGCTGACTTTTTCAAGTGTTTTAAAGTTAATATGGTAGATAAAATTATGTTACATATCCATGAAATACACAGAATCTCTGAAAACAAGAATATAAAATAACAAACTTTCCAAACATGGAATAATCAATTTTTGTTATACTTAGCTTTAAGAAATTGATATGACATGTATCTTCAGAAAAATGAAGAAGTCACAACATGGTCTGGCATTATGTACTGAAGATTATCCACCATATCTTTTACATATTGTTTCTGGGAAATAAATAATTATAAGAACTGCATAGTATTAGAACTAGAGAATTCTTAAACATCTGATTATTTATTTATTTATTTTATTTATTAAATTTATATACCGCCCCCACTCCCTAGGAACTCGGGGTGGTGCACAGCAGATAAAAAATACATCAACAACAACTAAAAACCAATTTAAAACAATTATATAGGCTGTTACATTTTA